>CACVKI010144470.1:81037-91557 GCA_902732785.1 Trichogramma evanescens
AAACATGTTATTGCCGTGGCCCTCGCGAGTTCGAGCGCGCTCTGTAACCCTTTATCTCGAAATTACACGGCTCTCTGTCTCTCTCGCTTTGCACTCGAACGCGGAGTAAGTACCAAGGAATATTATTAAGCCTTTTTCACTCAAAAGTGTGCTATTGTCAGCCTCATAATCCAGTAATGCGCGTACTTTTACAGCTTAGATAATCGAGTAGTGTAGTATATTTGTATAGGCTGAGCGCGACACATGCAGCTGCGCCATAAAGAATTTTGCTCGCGACGCCAATATGTGTGACATTATTTATTCTACGTTTGGACATCTTTTTTTCGCTCTCTCTCTCTCTCTCTCTTTCTCTCTTGCCGCAGAACTAAGAACAAACGAGGCGCCATAAGAAAAAGAAAAACCGCTGATAGATGCCGATTCGGGGCCCACTGCTTTTTTGCCTGCAATAGAGTAACGACCACTTTGAGAGAGTGAGAGCTACCTGCCGAGAGGGCTAGCTTATAAAGAGAGCTCTGGGCAACGATAAGACGCCGCTGCCGCTGCTGCTGCATTCGCGAAGCCAAGATAAGATACCTTAATTGAAGAGGTCTTAATTGGCTTTAATGCCCGTAGAAAAGGGAGAGAGAGAGAATTTGTGCTGTATGCGTGTGTGCGTGCGCGAATCGTCGGGACCTCCCGGCCTCACTTTTATTATAAAGCTCTTGTAACATCTTTACGATTTTTTCGAGAATGTAATGTTGCCGGGCGCGGGAAAGAAGGTGCCGCAGGTACATTGTAAATCGGCGTGTGTGCGCACGCATCGATGCAATGGAGGGCTCCAACACGACGACGCAACGAAACGATCAAATTTTTTTATTAATAAAATATATCGTTGTCTTCAATTAGGCGAACGAAAAATTTGTCACCTTTTATAAATCCAAGGAAAGGACGCATCTTTTTTCAAACGATGTGTCGTGCCTATACCCCTTATGTGTGTGAATGTTTAGACGAACCGCACCCGCCCGCGAGGATCGTAAAAATACCTCCGAGACGCGACTGCGATCCTTCGTTATGTATACGTTCCTCTTTCTCGTTCTGTCGGTTTTTCGAGAGATATCCCCGCGAGATACGAATCTCGAGGCGCGCGCGGGAACTAGTCGCGCGGATGATGTGATCGAATTAATTGGTGTCGGCATGGCGGCGGTGCTACGGGCCGCGACCATTAGATTTGCTTGCGCGAGCATAACAGCAGCAGCAACGGATTATATTTGTTTCTGGTACTATATACGTACACGATGATTTATAAATCGCGTTGGAGCCAGCGTGAATTACAGTAATCCTCATTTATTCGCTCTTAATCGCGGATTCATCATCGTCGTGATCATCGAGCAATTATAACTGTGAATCGTTGGGAGGCAGTTTTGCGGATCATTTAAGTCGAGCGGCTACCGATCGTGTCGATGAGTGATATTTGTGTTTATACTTTTGATCGCGTATTTATATAACACAGTTTCGAGGAAATGATCCGCGGTAACCATCGCTTAACGTGATTCCTTTCCGAATAATGCACGCGTATAAAAGGATGGAGTTGAAAATTTCACGTTTTTCACGTGCGATCGTTAAAGATTTGTGAAATCTTGTCGCGTATGAGAGAAGCCGCGATTCAATGTGTGCTTCAAATGGATTATTATGCAAGCAATAGTTTAATTGATTTCGTAAAAATTTGTTTCTATCGCAGCACGTCACGTTCGGCAATGAAGACAATTTTTATGGGTTACTATACGATCAGTAGTTTATAATTGATTTCGTAAAACTTTGTTTCTATCGGTGTAACGTCACGTGCGGTAATGAACACTTTTTTTATGAGTTATTGGTAAACGTGACAATTCAGATAATAAAAGTTAGGTCAAATATTTAGATCATCCGAAGTTTTTTCAAGAAATTGAAACTGCTGGACAGCCACTTATTTTTCATTTCGAGATTTCGCGATTATTATTTATTTATTTTTATTTTTTATATAAATTAAAAAACTGTAAATCCGTTCCAGTCAATCTGGAACGATTTGTCAAATCAAGTTCGTTAACCCGCGCGCGTAATACCGCGAATCCGATTCATGAATTATAATTGCAAATACCACGATGACAGCGTTTATGTGTATATACCCACAGAGCAAACACACACACACTGATTTTCAAGTGGGACGCGACAATTTATCAAACAAAAAGAAGATCGAGATGTACCTAGCCTTATGTAGCAGTGTGTGTCGTAGAGCACAGCCACTACCGGTTGAGGCTCGTTGAAGAAGAAAAAAAAAAGGAAGAATTCAGCAAAATTCTCATTTATAACGCCGAGTGAGAGTAAAATCAACGCGCATATATAGGCATAAGTAAGATGTTTGGCTCTCGAAAGCTCGAAGAAGTCCTGGCGGCAGCGGCAGCAGCACTTGGAGCGATTAGCGGCACGCGTGTATTTCGGATCCCCCCGCACGCGCGTGAAGACGACTTTCGCCGGCACACATACATAAATATATGCACACACACGTACACACATTGATTCCCAAGAAATCGCATAATATAAAGAGAGAGAGAGAAACATCTAAAACTACTATCTTACCTTTTTCGGGGGCCCAGCCAGGTTAAAGTCTTAATTGGCTGGCGTAACTTTTTTTTGGGGTATAATATAATGGCGCGCGGGGGCCAGACTCTCTGCGCAGATAGAGACACTTTTTATCTGGTTTATCATACGGTTTTCTCCGGTTCCTACACGTGTTACTGTGTGCATGCCGGAGTTCCTGCAACACATCGGCAGCAGCAGCCGCAACACACACACACACACACACACATACATAAAGCCCGCGCGTCTAAAAACCAGTCAAGGCTCGGCTGGTGCTGCTGCTACCTTAACTCTCTGCTCTGGACCAGCCTCTCTCTCGCCGCGCATATAAAGATTCGCTAGGCCGATAAAGCATTATACGCGTCTGGCCACAGGCCCGCCAGACCCGACGACGAGAACCGAGCGAGACAGAGAGCGCGAGAGATAGAGATACTTGTGGGACCCATATCGATGAGCCGTTTTCTCGAGAGCTGCTGCTGCGTTCGCATATTATACGCATACGCACGCATATATATACGATGTGTGCGGGTGATACGGATCACATTAAAAGGACGCGTAGGAATGCGCGCCACACATATACATGTATGAGAGTCGTATATTATATACATTGCATGCAGACTGACCGAGCGCGTCAAAGGGAAATCGTCAAGGCGAGTGTGTCATCGACGATCTGCTGCTGTTGATGCTGCTGCTGCTGCTGCTGCTGCTGAGCCAGCAATGATACAGTATGTATATAAAGTCCGAAAAAGTGGAACGCGCGTCCTTTATATATATAAGCTCGAGGAGCTTGAGCTGGAATATGATTAATATCCGTTCGAGGACCGTGCCCGAGATATCCCGAAAAAACACGAATTATTGCCCGAGCGCCGAGGAAGTTAGGAGATGCATGAAAATAACAAGATTATAATAACGCTGTGTGCGAATGATAAATTAGCGTTGTAGTGGCGTACACGAGCGAATTGCGGAGTGCGGCCGCGAGCAGCGGAGCTCGCGGAGCGTGTAACGAGCATCCTCGAGCACGCAGCTTGGCTGCGCGGTTGATCAAAATAAGATATTTAGCCTATACGAGAGCTATGTGAAAAATTTTGCGATACATTTTCGTTAAATAGGTGACGTGCCGTAGCAACGATTGTGTAGGGTACGTTCGAAAAATCGGTCATATTTGGATTTGACTGTTAGCCGAATCGTTTTATCTTTTCATTTCTCTGCTTCTATTATCTTGCTTTAAATTGTTTATTTTCTCTATATGCTCATCAAAATTTTTACAAACAAATCAATTAATTTGAATTTCAATCAACAAAACTTCAATAAATTGAACAAATTTATTTCAAGATAACCCGCGCAATTTCGGCAAACTGGCTTTGAGAACATATGTAAGCGAACGGAATCATAACTTGCAATACGACACCCAATGATAGGCTACCTTTCATACATACACGTATAGTGAAAAGTATTCGTCTCATACAGCTTGATTAACATTTTTTCAATGTAATGAAAATATCAAGCCAATTCTAAATGCCGATTAAAATACTTTTGCTCATTGTGCATAAATTATAAAAAATTATTACATATTTTCTTTTTTTCGGTAACTTTTTAATTAAGCTGAACAATGATACATGACTTGTTGTTTGAAAATGTATACTATTTTATGAAAAACTCTTAATGAAATTTCTTGTAAATTTATCGAAAATTGAAATAAAACAATTCCGATCTGTTCATCCTCTAATAAAAGTTTTTTCAAACTTTTGAGCATATGGTAATTTATCAGTCTTTTTTTGTAATGCATGTTTCCACTTACTGGTAACATTATCATTGGATAAAATAGAGCATTAGTGAGATACCGCTCTTACCGACAATTTTTTACTAGTTACTATTTCTTCCTTCCTCGATCAAAAGTAGGTTTCGAAAAAAAACGAGGAAAAGTAATTCACGACACTAATAATTACTGAAAAAATTGATTGTTGAAACGTGAACCAGTACTAAAGTTATTTTTTATCAAAATTTCACTTACACCTCCGCAAACTACTCTTTTTAACGAGTAAAAAAGATCTTTCTAAAATTTTTTTGCGCATTATAGGCCGTTTTTAAGGTACCATTAGTGTACGCCAAATACGAAACGGTATATCGAGCGTAAAAAAAATCGTAGAGAGCTCTTTTTTTACTAGTTGAGTACTTACGACGGTGTATGTTAACTTTTGATCTACAAAATACTGTAGAACTTGTATACGTTTGAATAATAACTTTTTTTTCAGTAATTTTTAGTGTTGCGCTCAAATACTACTGGTAACTCAATATTGATCAATATTCATAGTAGATATAAAGAAGACAACATTTTCAAGAAATGGAAAAAAGATTCGTCTCGATACGATATACGTGGACGTAGATAGAAGTATTTGAATATTAATCAAAATTTTTGCTGCGATAATTTTGTTGTGGAGTGTTTATATAATTGAATATAATGATATTTAAAGAAAAGAATATTTGTAATTTAATTTTAATATAGACGAAGCTAGAAGAACTCATCTCCATATATCTCAAATTATAATCATGGCAATATTGATATTTATTTGACACTAACAAAGTCTTCTTGCATAAAAATCATTGAAAATTTGGAAACCCTAAGAAAAAATAGTGACTTATATTCTATTAAAAACGCTCTAAATTATAAAAGAATCCTAAGTATAAAAAAATATAAAATAATAAAAATATAAATATAAAATGATAAAATTACAAATATGAAATAATTTTTTTAACACTCCCAAAAAATCACGTTTTACGCACGAAATGTTAAAAAATATGGTATGCAACTAGTGCGTGAGGAGGATGACTCACCCAGGAGTCTTTTTACCCATAATATATTATTTTCAGGAGTAGAAGCGCACGTAAAAAACTACAGAAATTCAAGTAAAAATGTAGAGCTTATAAAATTGAAGGGCCGTTTAAAAAAGTTAATTAATGGAAATGTAATTGTCTTATATAATATCAAATGAAGATTCATTTTTCTTTTTTAATAGGAAAATATCCTGGTCAAACGTGACTAACAAAAATGATGCAAAATTTGTTCTCTAATTGATTTAATGTGAAAATTTTTATTATGTCGATTATACATACCGACGTCGATCACGCAGTTTGCAATGGCTCATCAGTATTACTCCAATTAATGATGAAGTTATTATATAAACGGTATGATATAGCAGCTGATCCAGGTAAAAGACTCATTGAAAAGAAATATAAATAAAAAAAAAGAAAAAATGGTTAAGTAATAATTGAGTTAACATATTCAATTGTTAAGTGTAAAAAAATTTTAAAATGTGTAAAAGCAAATCTGTCTTTGCAAAATTTTTAGCTTAGAGTGCTATTAATTTATATTTCCCAGCAAATTTTTACTTATCATCGATTGATAGTTAATATAAATATAAATGCCAAGAGCTACTCGGCGAGAATCAATGTTTTGCACATTATTATATTTCCTTCGCCAGACCGGTTGCACGAGAAAAACAATCTTTTTTTCCATCGATTTCGAAGCGTATACACGTGTCGTAGTAAAGTATCGTGTAACGCCGCGACCAATGGCTTGTGTAATAATTCGATGCAACATGTGCCAGGGTAATTACAAATTAATATATAATGCCATCTCGGCCGTCGCTAGCTTTACAGCCTATCTCGCGCGGAAGCTCAACTAAAACAAGGGGGTGTGTCAGTCTATGTTATCGTTTGTCGTCGTCGTCGTTCGTGGCACGCGGCGATACAAAACACGCCTCGTTGTGTATACACATACTTGCTGGGCTGCGGCACACAATGCGATGAAAGCCCACACCGTGAGCGTTTGCAAAAAAAAAAAAAAAAAAAAAAAAATGAGAAAGAAAAAGAAAGCGCGCACGCGTCGAGCCGCGGAAGCAGTTGCAGCAGCACCGGCACGTGACCGACCAATCGAAATCTAATAACGCAAACAGCGCCCACAATGCGCGTAATATCAAGCGTATGTGTGTGTGTGTACACAGCACGCGACCGATCTTTCGTTCTCTCGAAATGGGACACCATGTGAAACATGTGTGTAAGATCTCTTTTATGTATATTATATTATGCAGCGATGTATCCGAATGCTGCCATTTCTCATTTATTTATGCAAAGAGGAGAAAATCTACGCGAATTTGTTTGCTCGACGTATTGTATATATTATCCAATTTTGATGGCACGCGTGTACACCGCAATCGATGCATTATTGATGCGCGTCAAATTTTTTTTTCTCCTTCTGGACTCGTTTTGGATCGAGGATTTTTTACAGCCGAATGTTAGGTTTGAAATGGTAAAAATAAAAAGCACATTAATTTTTTTTTCGTTTAATTCCCCAAAATGTGTCAGTTTTTCTTTCTTTATTTTTTTATACATTAACAAGAATCGTTTTTTTTTTATACTGCTTGAAGGATTGAAAAATCGACTACATACTTTGTGTGTATTTTTGTGCGTAGATATAGTAGTTGTGAACGATTAAGAAACTGTAAACTTGTTATTACTCCCAAAAATTAAACATTCGGAGAAAAAGAAGCTCGACATTTTTTTTCAGGCATTGATCTCGCTCAAACAAATTCGATTGTACAAATGAAACGATCAGACAATGAGAAGTAAAAGCAGGGAATCGATGCATTCATTATTTGTGTAATTATCATATCGAGCGTTCAATCGACTCATTTCGTATACTTTTTATTTTATTGAAGGTTTGTCAATGTCGGAAGAGATGTGACTTACATCAGACCAATTTTATTATAACACAGCGATCGTACGTTTTCGGTATCTTCCAACAATTAAAAAAAATTTTTTATTAAATAAATACTTTCCTCGAAAAATTTTCGATACATTAGTTACAAATGAAATTTCACAGTTAAGTACTTTGATAAAATTACATGAGCTATGAGTAGTATAAATGTTCTATCCTTATTATTTACATCTATTTGAAGGTAAATCATACCTAATTTATGATAATTTAAAAGTTGTTATCATAATTGTAAATTTGCGCTCTCTACTTACATAGAGATGTGTCGCGCCGTTACGCGCGTTACAATTATAAAAGAAAATTCGCAACCTATACATTATTACAATATAAACGGATGCTTGGCCATATAATATTTATAAAGTATTTGTTTTTGTACATCGCAACAATATTTACAAAAAACTAATTTACACGCAATATTATTTTTATTGACATCTTCAAATGCACTAAAACTCATTCACGCACGCACCAACTACATTGAGATTATTTCGGTTACAAAGAACTGTAACTGCCGTTATAATAGGCGAAAATAACATTCGAAAATTGTCTTTGGTTTTCAGCATAGACGTCTTGTCGAATGTTATTTTCTTTACGTTTATTATTCGCCATCGTCGCATAAACTTCAACAGTTACATACGCCTACGGCCGATATCTATACTGTATACCTTGATTTTTTTCTGTGAAAATGTTTAGTAGTTTATATAATTATTAATCATGTTCTTACTCACCTATGTTTTCGTGACTGTTTTTTTTTTATATTTCCTATTGAATATCAATTTTTACCGTATGAATAATGATTTTACGACAAAATGGTTTTATTTTATAAATGGACCTGCAAGGGATTGATTTGTAGAAAAATGTTTGAATTGATTCATTAAAAATAAGTGTAAAAAAAATTTTGCTGAATATTTAGCTATTGTTGTAAAAGCAAACTAACCAAATTTTTCTTATCAATCATGAGGGCTTGCAAATGCTCCCAAGATCGATTGATATGTGATAATTTTGGCGCTTATTATTTACAAATATTGAAAAAACGATTTTTATGGTAAAATCTGTGTAAATATAATCCTTTAAGTTTGTCACAGTAGACTTTTATAGCATTCATAAAGCTCATTTCACTAACATTCATTTTCTTTCTCGCACTCTCTCTCTCATTTCAATTTTTCAAATTATCTAAATGATATGTCCCTGATTTCACGTTATAGTTTTTTCTAAAAAACAAACATGAACTATCGATTGGTTTTTCTTTTGTCACTATATCGTTCATATAATCATACAAATACAAACGATTAACTATAATTATTATATACAGGTAGATATATAATATATTTCATCGAAACATTTAAAAACGCAAGCTCGTATAAGAGGGTCCATCTGTGTTTCGTATATCACAGTGGTGTGTCGTCGATGGATTTACTTTAATTTACCTTATTTTTTTATCTCCATTTTAACAAATTTTTCACTCTCGTCTTTAACTCTTTTTTGTTTTGTTTTAATTCTGTCTCTATACAATTTACTCTCGTAGCTGCGACGGCTACTTGCCGCCGGCACTGCCAACGCTGCTGTTGGGCGACAGCAGCTGCTGGGGACTGCCGTTGAGGCTGCTCGAGTCGTAGCCGCTGCCACCGCTGTTGTTGTTGCAACTCGGCGGCAGCATGAACGGATGATGATGAGGATGATGATGATGATGATGGTGATGGTGATGATGACTCATGTTGAAGGGCGACGAGCCGACGACGAAGTCGCTTAGCCCTGCAACATACCCACTTGGCGTTTTTTGACCTTAACTAATTGCTCATTGAGAAATCTTTTTTTTTTCTCGCTATTTATAATATTTGATATGTACAAAAGCGAGTCGATTATAAAAACAAAAACAATAACTACCGTGCACAATAAAAAAAAAACAAACAAGTACATCGAGTGATAAGAATCAACATATACATACATGTCATCATAAACATCAAGCAGCGGTGCACGAGCAGTGTAGGCAATGCAATGCAGGCGACGAGAGAGATTTAATAACTATTGCTTTTCGTATTTTCTTTTCTTTTTTTTTTTTTTAAATTTTTTTTTGTTTTTTTTTTTTGCGAGATTTATTAACGATAAGCTAATAGTTATCGATTGAATTTGTTTGTTTATTGAGCCGCCGCAGCCAGATGGTGCTGAGTTGACCAGTGCTGCGGGACCGAGGTAGTCGGCGGTCGGACTACGGGTGCGAATGCGCTGCTACCCTCGGACGTATAGAAAATCCCGTACTGTTCGTGCGCTAAAACCATAAGAACAAAACGACAAGGCGTAAAAATCAACGAACGCAAGAGAGAGAGACGTTGATGAAGAGAGTGAGAAAAAAAAAGCTGCGGTGCTGCGGTGCTGCTGATCTTGTGCCAATCGAGTCTTGTGCGTGTGATATCATGTTTAAGCGTGTTTGTGTGCGTGGTTAAAAAGTCAGGCAGAAAATAACTAAATATCATTATATTAGTAGACAAAGTGTTAAGCTGCGTGTGGTATGGTGCCGTGTATTACTGTGGTGTCGCCGTGTGATAAAGCTGGCTGTTGCACGGCATGCCGCCGTAACTCTGATAGTGGCTCGTCATCGTAGCGACGGCGGCCTGCGCCTCTATCAAGCTACTGTCAGAGTCCGATATGTAATTGTGTGGTGGCTGTAACTGTTGTGGATTGTGCTGGGCCAAAAAGTGCGTGTACGACTGCACGTCGTCGTAGCAGACCGACCGATCCAAATCTTCGGAATAATAATACTCTTCGTCGGAGGACTTACGAGACGTGTAGAGGGTCGGGCTGCCCGCGTAGGGATTGCTGCCCACGGAGTAGCTGGTGCTGTGGCTGTGCGGCGTGCTCGCGGCCGAACCACTGCCGCCTCCGCAGTAGCCGTTGGAGCCTCCGTTGTTGTTGTTGTTATTGTTGTTGTTGTTGTTGTTGTTGTGGCCCCGGGGACTGGCGCTGCTGCTCTGGCGATGATACGCCTCGGGCGGTGGCGCACCGGCGCTGCCGTTGCTGCTGTTGCTGGTGTTGCCACCGGTGCTGCCGCCGCCGCCGCCGCCAGTGCTACCCGGTGCATTCTGGGCCGACTGCTGCGTGCCGTCTAAAAGTAATAACCTGTCGGTTAGTTCTTGGCTGTTCAGACGATGATTCATCGTCGTCG
>CACVKI010144472.1:0-21970 GCA_902732785.1 Trichogramma evanescens
TCGACTGCAAAAGTGTTAGTGTAAAATTATTGACAATATCGAGTTAAACAAATAAAAATCACGTGAAAGCGAAGCGAGAGCCCCGTTTCATAGTCAAATTTCTCTGTTTAACTCGATATTGTCAATAATTTTACACTAACACTTTTGCAGTCGACAATCATTTCCTATGTAAAATTAGACGAGGAATTGATTGATGTCCTCAGTTTTCCGAAAATTTGCATATTTTTTTAAATATGAGCGAAAAACTGTAAACCTCCCATACACTCCTATGTTACACCTCCTTGACTATAGAGGACATATTGGATTTTTCCCCCTCCAGGGCACTCGCATTACATCCCAATACAGACTTTTTTATAGCTCTTATAAACATTCATTATAGCCTTATATTTTACATCGTTTATACTTTGTAACTGGAAGTTTGATTTACATTTTTATTTAAAAATGAAACATTACGATTGAAGAATTCAGACGCCCTTCGATAATGAATCCCCTTCGAAGAAGAATTTGAATGCTTAAAGAAAAAATGCTTCGAAGATAACTAAATTCGTGAGTAACCATATATCAGTGGCAAAAAAAAATCTGGTAGTAATTTAAAAAAAAAATTTTATAACATATTTTGGTGTTTTTATATAATTTACCAAACCTCACACTTATGAATTGGATTCATTCTCGACCCTTTTGGGCAGTTAAATTCTCTGGAAAACTCTTCGAGATTTGAAAGGGGTCCAATAACTCTATACTTAGCAGGACAATGCGAATCTTTTTCAATTTGAAGACTCACTGCTTCCGTAGTTGCTGCCGAGCACCAAACCTACTTATTCAGAAATAATAAAAAATGAATTATAGAAAAAATCATAATTAATAAATAAAAAGTGTCAGATATTTGATTTAAATGAAAAACGGATATTACCTGAGCAAAATTGACAAAAAATAACTGTTCGTGACTAAGATCGAGTCCAGGTAATGACAGTAGATCGTCCATATTTTTATGTTTAGCTAAATAAGCATGGTATGCAGCTTTGAGTCCACCATTATCGGCAATATTTTCTCCTAAGATTAAAGTTGATTAATATGAACTGTTTTGCAAACATTTGAATCAAGGTATTATGAATTTTGAATACCTAATGTTTGTCGACCATTAACGCGCCGTCCCTCGATTTCATAATTATGATATTGATCAACAAAACATTCCGTTCTATTTTTAAATCTGTCGATTGTTGCATTGTTCCACCATTGATGCAAATTTCCATTTAGGTCATACTCTCTACCTACAATTTTTGGTTTCGTACTAAAGCAGACTATTATCGTTTATTTTTAAAAATAGAATTTGGCTTACCTAAATCATCAAATGCATGGGTGAGCTCGTGGCCCATAACTACACCCATTCCACCGAAATTCAAACTACTGGGATTTTTCATGTCGAAAAAAGGACTCTGCAAAATTCCAGCGGGAAAAACAATTTGATTTTTGGTCGGCGTGTAGTAGGCGTTTACAGTTGGTGGGGTCATGATCCACGAAGTTTTATTGACTGGCTGATCCAATTTTTCAAGATTTTTCTTCAACGTAAAAACATTTATTCTTATGTTATTCATGAAGTACTCGTTTGGATTTATCTGAAGATTTTTAAATCCATCGTCAATTTCGGATGGGTTGAGAATGAAGTCAGGAAAGCCGATCATGTCGGTAATAGCATTTGCTTTTTGCTCAGCAGACTTGCGTGTCTCAGCATCCATCCAGTCTAAATTTTTGAGATTTTTCGTAAAAGCACTTCTGATTTCGTTGATCATTTCTTCAGCCTGCTCAAAGTAACAATAAATAATGTAATTATATCTCAAAAATTGGAAGATTCAATCAAAAAGTTTTTGAAACTCTCGGGTGGATAAATTAAATATCACAACTCGGAAAGCTTTACAAATTTACTATAGGTTTAAGATATATGTGTAATCCTACCATTGGTTTACTTTTCCCATGAAACACTTCCCTCACGAACATGGCTCCAATTGCAAAGCCCATGACGTTGTTGGCGTCATTAACACAGAAGCGCCACTGCTCCTCATGACCTTCCGAACCGATCAGGGCCTTGCGTAGTCCCTTGTAGGCATCTCGGAATGGTTTCGACAGACACGAGGTCAGAGTCCGAACGGTTTGCCACACCAAATAATCATTTAAAATTCTGCAAAGAAGGACAATTTCGATCTATTCGATTGACTTTGAATTTTAGCGATATGCGAAAGCTACGTACGTTTTCTTTTCGTCAGTCTTTTTATAATCTCGTACGAGTTCAGTTAATTTTCTTAAATAATCAGGAGCGTAGACTACTACTTTCATTTGATTGCTTATGGTCTTATTCAATAAGCTCGTTGCATTTTGAAAATATTTGAGCCACGAAAACTGCAGAGATTAGTCCAAGTGAGCTTTTCATTTAAAAAACAATTTACCCTCCTTTTGAAATACTTACGAATGGTGCCTTTTCTTGCAGTTCTTGCAAAGTCATGAGATTGTACATCTTTTCCTCGTCCCTTCGCTCTTCTTGAGGCGTCGTTATTTCAGCTATTTTCGTCTCGAAGTCGATGATGTTCTGCATTTTTTTTCTCGTTGAATTTTCTTCACCTCCCAGAAGAACACCGATCTGATGTGAGAGAAAGTAAGATTAATTATTTGAATTTTACTTCGACAAGGAAAACATTTTAAAGCCTCGAGTAAAATACCTTGGTCATGTAATCTAAATAAGCCACCAAAACTTTGCCGTGTTCGGTTTTATTTAGATAATTATCAGTCGTTGGTAAAGTTAAACCACCTTGGTCAATCTGAAAAAAGCATCAAACTATATAAAAAGAGAAGCAATGACGTGAATAGTATAATTTTGGTGAACAGCCTTATGTATAAATTTAAGGCTCAAAGGATAAAAAATATCATCTGACAATCACATCTCACAAGTTATGTTATAAAAGATGTGGCCCTTACTTCAATAATATATCTACTGCTATTTCTATCGTCTTCGCTCACGGCCCAGGAAAACAGACCCCCCATATTGTAAACATTTTGAAGCACGTGCATGTTCTCTTGGAATGACCACCTTTTAACTTCAAATTTTCCACTTATACTCCAGCCACCAACGTTCTCTAAGAGATCCAGCATTGGTTTAGCACCCAAATTTTCGATAGTCTCATTGGCATCTAAACACGATAAATAATACTGCTTGGCTTTTTTTTCAGTTTGAGATTTCATCTCGGCGAGGGGTCGCTCTGAAAAGAAAAATAATAAACGAAATTTAAATAAATTCAACTTGTTAGTTGAAAGGGAATAACATCATCATCTCCACGGACCGAGGACATTTTTCACGACCAGTTGATTATCCTGCTCGAGCTTGCCGAACGTGCCCCATATGCTCTTGCCGTCGGGTATGGGATTCTTGCTGATCCAGCCGCCGCAGGCATATTGATAAAAATCGTCGCACGGATGTATTGTCATGTCCATGCTATTGATTATGGATGCTGCCACGGCTACGCAGTGTTCCGTCAAGCAGTGCGATTTTTCTAAAGCCAGGAGTACGAAATAAATTTTTTTCAATCGAGTATTGTATCGTGACAAAAGGCACGGCCTTTTTCAATACTTTACCTTTGTTGACCGATGTCACGTGAAGAATCCCTCCTCGGCCATGGTCACAAATATGTCTCTCGCTGCCGATGGATATCGCAAGCACAATTATTATCAGTATCAGCGAGACGCATACTATGAAGAAACATTTCTCCAGGGTCGTTCTACTTCTCCACAGAGAAGTACCCTGCAATCGTAAATCCGATCAATGAGGATGCACAGTTTTACTTTCCATTAATTGAATTATGACAAAATTATTTTTGTACGTACCGAGTGGAAGCGCACGTGAGTCGCCGTGGCACTTATCCCATCGCTATTCAATATTACGGATCCGATGCTGCTATTGTAGTCATCTTCGAAGTCCTCCTGCTGCTTATATCTCATCATCTAAAAAGTCAACAATAATAATTCAATTCGTAACTGATACATTCACTTTGTCGAATGAATAACAAGAAAAAATCAAAAGGCACTTTTTCATCTTCACTTTATACTTTCTATTAATTTTATGAAAAGTTTATGAATGAAAACTATTTTTTTTTTCATGAAATATTGTAGAATGAGATGGTGACATACAACTCTATTGCATGGTTGTGTTATAGTACTTAATTGCAAAAATGACAAAAAAATTATAAATTCTTGGGTGCGTTACTTATTCGTCTTCTATACAGTGAACTACCTGGCGTTGAATTCACATTATTAAGTGATAGTTAAATTATTTATTTACAGTCGGAAAAATTAATTTAAAATAATTTTGAATAATATAAACAATTCAACGAGTCACAATTATTTAATTAAAGAAAATTAAAATGTACCAATAAACGTGAAATAATTGTGAGTTTTATGATCTTGTTCATTATTAGGGATCATAGTAAGCATTAAACAAACATACCGAGCCTTTGAATACAAATCAAAGTATTAATCTTAGCGTGAAAGCCAACACGTGCGGCGCATCGCACGTTCTCATTGTATACATGCTTCGATTTGTTATTACGCCGCGAGTTATTTACGAGAGCGAGCGAGATGTAGATGACAGAATAAAATGAGATACGAATCAGCCTCCGCTTGACGTAGATTCTTTGATCCGATGCACGCGTCAATGTAAGCGCGCAAAACGCGTGCATATCATTAATTCTCTCGACGATAATCATTCCTTTAAAGACTTGACGAATTATTTAATAAAGCGCGCGGCGCGGATACACACGTATTTTAGTTCAGTGCGTCTAAAAATATCGCGATCTCGACCTCCTTCAACGCAAGTCTCTCTACCTCTCTCTTTCTCGGCGAGCTTTTTGAATTTCCAAACTGTTGTAGTGAAAAGATAAATAGGCTTATCTCGAGAATGAATAATTTCTCTTTTTTTGCATTTTACTAAACCCATACAACGCGCGTTCGTCACGTTCAAATGAGAATTATTTATTTCTTATACGTAGATGCATTTATTATACTCGCGGACGAAAGCATCCAAGTTTGTAGAAAATTTTCATATTTAATTGAATTATAGAAGAACTCAAATTTGTGATTTTTATTATATACAGCTTTATTAATTAGTGTTGTACTATTTCATGAAAACTCCCTTTGCTAATTTATCGCCAGCGTACAACGTCAAAGAGTTTATCGCTACGAATGGAATTACGAATTTTACGATCATATCAACGCACAAGCATCTTCATCGATAATAATTACGTCAATTCTCAATTTGTACAGTTTATAACAATCGTTTTTCTTCCATGAATTATTCGTATACATACGACAGATTGAAGTACACGCGGCTGCATTACGAGCGTTGAATTGTTGTTAAATGATAATTGAACGGGTCTTTGCTATACTCCACGACATGGAAGCGCCTAACTAAATTATTCAAAGTCCATCAAAATCATCGGCGTAGATTCTAGTCTACATCAAATGGAGAGCTAACATCGTGTATCACAAAAAATAGACGTCACTGCGTACTTGCTCGCGTGCATCATTATTAAATATTATACATAAATCGCTAGATGCACTGCAGTAGCGTAAAAATTGAAGCTCGCTTACATACGCAAAAATGTTGGCTAATTTACGAGACTGCAGTTTGAGGAGGAAAACAGTCGGAACGGCGAAAGCAAACAAGTAGTCGCGGTATCTCGGCACAGTTGTTGTCGTCTGAGTCGGCGGCTAAGGCCGCGCGCGCCGCAGCGGCAGCTGAGCTTGAACTAGTTCGAGTGCGTATTATATCTATGCAAAGTTCAGCGCGTTTGCAAGCTGTGTTACAAGAGCCGCGTCCGACCTGAAACTGTTGATATTACGCGCTCTTTCTCGTGCATGTAATAATACACATATCGCACACGCATATATACATACACTGCTAACTATACTCGAGTGCGCCGCCGCTGCCACCGTCGCTCCAAGTCACTGCCGACGCCGCCGCTGCCGCTGCCCGCTAGACAGAGAAAGAGATAAAAAGAGGAGCGCACGAACGCCAAACGTATAGATATAAAACGAGAAGATCTGTATATGCTAAATCTCTTTGCTTTGCGCAAGGCTGTCTGCAGCCGGAAATCTTTTTATTTATATACAAAGCTTGCCTAGGAGCGGCTTATATACACGATATTAAGGCTTAATAATATACACGCACGCTCCGTGGCCCTGTCTGCGTGCGGAGTGCAAGTGCGAGATATCGCCTTATAAACGTATCACTGAGCTCGAATGGATTTTTCTCCCTCGCGACGTGACACCGAGCTTTCCCGTGTATATTAATATACGATCGCAAGCTCTCGAGCTACTTGGATTACGTTTCTCTTTCTCTTGAAAGCTCGTGTATCGATTCATCCAATGCACCTCGCGCGCGCGTTATATACGATATAAATTTGACATTTATAAATTCGCAAGCTCCGCGTGTGGACTGCACGAAAATTGCCCGCAGCGCGCCTGCATCAAGTTTGCCGCTGCTGCAAGCTGCCGTTACAAGCTGCCGCGCGTATATACGTACCGTAGCTCTCAATATATAATGTCACTCGTGGCGAGCTATGTAGCGCGCGTGGCAATCTCAAACTACGACTATACACACGGAATAACTGCATTACGTACATTCGCTCGCGACGGCAAATTGCACGTAATTCTGCTTCGACTGCGATGCCCGGAGAAATTGCCGAGCTTGTGCCGATGTTGTACGTTCGAAAGTTTTGCATTGCTTCGCCTCCGACGTATTTAAACCCTCCTACTCCTCTTCTCTTCCCTCGTTGGTTTAATTCCATTCGCGATAAGTTTGTGTCGCTCGAGTGTTTATTCGATCGATGAATTTCCCTTGAAAATACTTGAATTGCAAAAAAACTCTTGGACGCGTTAATGTAGGGGAGAAACAGGGCTCGGGTGTTGACGCAAACATATTAAATGATTTCTACAATGTTTAATTTGATGTAACGTTGAGAGTATATACCTTCAAAGCGGACTCGCTTCGCACGGGACTGTCTCTCTTCAAATAAGGATTTCCATTATAATATCGTTTCGCGGCCAATGAGAACGACGTGCCGTTCTAAGCTGCGAGCTCTAATCCACTCTAGGCCCGATTAAGCACGTGTGTGCACGCGTAATTCTCCAAGCTGCCAACTATAAAGCTCGTGTGCCTTTTAACATAAACAAAGGTACACATCCTTTATGTATGCGCGCGTGTGTAAGCCGCACAGCTTTTGAATTAGTCGGTGACACACGCTATCTCTCTCTCTCTCTCTCTCTCTCTCTCTCTCGGAGGTACGTAGTGTTTGCACGAGACATGTTTTCTCTCCCTCTCGCTAAATCCACCACGCTCATCGAGATTTTAACGATGATTCAATTAAAATCATTATCTCACTCATTATCATCGATACAAACATTTAAAAGTACACATTTTTAATGCACACAATATTCTCGTGTTAAGACTAGATTGATAACATGAATAGAAAAATAGAAAATGTTCGATTTTACCGCGTGTGTGTTTTTTGATATTCTTTGACGCGAGCTCTGCATAGGACGCAATACAATTCTGGAAATTAATTAATTTTACATCGGCACTGTGCGAGTTTGCTCGTTTGTGAGAATTGCTCGTGCCTTCGTAAAATTCATTATTTCGAAATTGCGTAGTTTTAATTAGATTTACCCAAGCTATGTATTTTCCAATTCGAATTTCGGGCGTTATTAATAATGTTGCACGATTGCCGGGTAATTTTTCTCCATTCAGTATATCTTCGTGATAAATAAAATTTTTCTATTAATTTAGCCGGACTTTTTAATTGAATCGCAAATCACTCGTGACCAACTAAAATTAATGATCCTCTCGGTCTAGCGTGAGTAAGTAAGTACGAAGAAGGGTTGAACTCGATAATGACATTAAAATGTATTAAGGGTTCACGATCAAGAGTTTGAGGGCAGCTTTAATTGCTGGGGAAAAATGACGAGAAAAAAAGGATATGCACTTGCATTTAAAAAATATATCTTCAATCAAACATTTTACAAACCAATTCAAATTTCTATATTGGCTTCTGAATTTTTTGTTTTTCTCGCGCAAGTGGCGATTTCGTAAAAAATTCAAACAAGCTCTACACATAAAAGTACAAATCAACATTCATCAATTGAAACCAAAAATCACTAAATACTATCTTAGAACAGTACACACATACATCTTATCGTCGGGGAAATAAAAAAAAATTACGAAATAACGACGAGTTATTCAACAGAAGTCTTAATTATGTATGCAAACATAAGCAAATTATAATGTTGTATCAAAGACGAGAAATTTTAATGATATTTACAAACGAGTATTTATTTGACTTTACGATCAATATATTATCAAAGTAAAGTCTATGTTTGCTCTGAAAAAATAAAAATATAGGTAGACTATTCATAACCACCAGACTATTGTGTTCTAATATCCAAATTATTATTCCAATTCACAAACTACAATCGACAATCTCAAACAAGAAATACAATTTGTAATCAAACCTATTCTTTCCTTACTTTGACAATATCTCCCTCTCGCTTGGGCAACTTAAACACAGCTTTTGCGATTTCGAAAACAACAATACATGTATTTCAGCCGAATCAATAATGTGGAGTCACGGTGCTTGGCTAATTTGCTTTATTTTAATTTATTTTATGCTATTTTATTTTTTTGCATATTAACACACTGACATCGAGCTCACCTTCACAGACATCTTTGCCACGCTCGAGTATCTTGTTATCGAGGTTTTATCGGGAAGCCAAAAACAACCCAAACCCTCGCGCGCGCGTGATAAAAGAAAAAAAAGAGAGAACTACCCGTAAACCGACAACTGTGAGAAACACGTATAGTATTGTTTGTTTCTCTTTCTCTCACCCTCTCTCTCTTGGACTTTATCTCACGCACGATTTAAAAGGCTCGTGTATGTGTGCGCGAGCCAGGCCGAATTTCGCACATCGATTACAATCGCACTCGTACGGCATAAACATATATATGAAGGAAAGAAAAGAACAACAACGGAAAAGAAAGTCGCTGCCGGAATCAAAGTCGCGCACCACAGCTGCAGGCGCGTAACAACGTCATAGCGTGCGGGCTCGCGACTGTCGCAACGTGCGTTTTTATAACAACAATAATTACGAACGATAAGAGGCCCCCTTTCGCAGCCTCGAGTGCGTGCGTATGTAAAAGCGAAGGTTATAGGCCAAGAAAGTGAGAGACGACGACTTGCACGGTGCAGAGTTGGCTCGCGCGAGAGGAAAACGCGGCGGCGACTATCGTATATAGTCGAGGATAGCACGCAGTACACGTTCTCTCTCTGTCTCTGTCTCCGTCTAGGCCAGATACACACGCACACACGGAGAAAAGCGCGCACGACCACCAGCAGCACCACCGCCAGCAGCGCCGGGGATGATATGCCATTTGGACCCCCTCGAGTCAACTCGCCTGTGTATGTGGGTGTGTGTGTGTTCCCCTCTCTTTATTGATTCGCCGTCTCGTACTTGTCCCCTACTCTATTCTACCTGACTTTTACACGCGCACACTTATTCCCAATGCTACACGCATACACGCGCACACAATCACATAGCAGCAGCTGCCTTATCTATATATACTTTTGTCACCATGGAAGGTGATACGCGTGTACATGATAGGGATATTTCAAGGTAATATATTTGATTGCTCTGCCGATGGGGGTTCCACATAATGTATTTTTTTTTTTTTTTTGCTCGCTACCCTGGTGTCGTCTCCTAATGTAAGCCGGATATTGGATACACACGATGTATAACTCTGCGTAAACTAATAACTCTTCATAAAGAATATTATCTTCGTTAATGCTGCGCGGCTACTCCAAGGTCTTGCCGACTTTTCCCTTTTTTTTCTTCTTTTTTCATTACCTTTACGATTTGGTGGGCGCTCAGCTGGGAGCTTACTTCCTAATTGCTGTGACCTTATAAAAGCTTTAATGAGCGATATAAGAGCTGTTCCGCATGTGCGGACTGAACTTTCAAGGAGAGAGAAAAAATTTGTCTTTAAAATCGATATTGTGAATAAATATTTCATGTCTTTATTTTATATTGTGAGACAATATTTATAATAGTTACAATATTTTACATTGTTCTCTCCCTTCTTCTCTCATGCTTATTATTCATTCGAATGATTGCGCGCTACGGGCTGTATTAATAGAGAACAATTTTCATAAGCGAACGATTCAATTCAGATCCCTTATAATTATTAAATGTTTTTTTTTCTTTTTTATTGATACGTTAGACAGAACAGCGGTATCAAATTTCATTTATCGATAAGATAAATAGTTATAATTAAGTCTTTTGGATGAAAATTCGAGAAAAAATTTTGCGCTCAAATTTATTTTATTTTTTCACGCGTTAAAAAGAACAACATATTGTTCGATTGATTCGTTAGAATTATTACTTTTTTGCTATATTAATAATATAGTCTTTCTACTGAAATTAGGTACTTATCGAATTACTATTACCATTAAAATTTGATGGTGCAAGGTTTTTTGCAGTGTACTTTAATGATTCGCTCGAGATTTTATTAGATTACCTAAATTTTTCAAAATTTATGAAACACAAAAGTTAAATTATTATTATCGCTTTTCGATAAAAATATACCCCAATTGAACTTGGAACAGGTAAACAAAAACCACAAACAAAAGTGAATTTCCTAAACTCAAAAATAGATTCAACCATCGTGAGTAGATTAGAACGTTGTTAACATTAAACGTACTCTTCTTTTCACTACTTCGTTTTTAGCTATTGGCACATATACTTTGGACCACTATTTTGTGCACGCAACAGGAAAAGTTAAAAATTTCTCAAAAAATTGAAATAAAATAAGGAAGATTAGACATTTTCAATGTTTTCCCAATCCTACTAGTCAAAGTCGAACATTTTCATCGTTTATACTTTTTGTATTCCAAAATTCTAAAAAATCATTGATATGATCGTGTTTCGTTATTTTCGATATGATTGTGAAAGCTTCAAAGAGCTCAACAAGATGATCCTCACACAGAACACAAATGGTTATTTTTACTTCGTGATTTAGAGACTGCTTTTTTTCAATCAAGTTTACGCAGTCAAGGAGCAGCATATGAAATTCATGTTTTTGTGCATGTACACGACTGGTATACTACACAGAGCAATAATTTAATTCGTGAAATTACGTACTTTGTACGAAAATTTTTATTTCTTATAAAAAATGTCATTTTATTAACGCTTCATTGAAAAGCTTGTTATTCATTGTGAATGAAAACGTTCGATTGTAAAGTATATAATTTTTTTAAATTTTTAGGTAAGTACAAAATTGTCGTTATTCATGATTATCGATAGTTCTATCTGATAATTGCAACGAAATTTAATCAACTTAAAAAGTCAATAGTTAATAGCAATCATTAAACTGAACATTGATGTGTGCCAAAACTTTTTTTTAAGATTTAATTTTTGGTTTAGAGTTTTTTATATTGGATACTTAATGTCTACTCACTTATTAATTTAACACACTCTCTCATCTTTTTACAATCTTATCAGTTTCTGAAAATTCTATCTTTATATTCATCAGCTCTCAATCAAATTATTTTTACCCAATCGATAATCACTACTAAACTTTTCAAGACTACTTTACTTTCAGTAAAGCGTTATTTTTTTTACTTCAATGTATCCTTAGAAGTCGTACAAAAAATACCGAGTCAAGTTTTGAACGTATATTTACAGAGTTCACTTTTGGAAGAATAAAATATACCAGTAAAAAATATCTGAAAAAGGAACTATTCGAAGATAAAAAATATCTTTTGAATAAAGCCCCCAGATGTCAATGAAAAATTAATGAGTTAAAATTTGACGATAAACGTCAAGCTTTTTGTCGAGAGCTCCGAAATTTTTTGTACACTTCAAACTCGTTACCTTTTAGAAAAATTTTACGCATCAAAGGAGCAAACTAGCTTTGCGATAGAGAAAATAACGCAGTGTCGACTCACACTCGCTTGGCGATATCATGACTAGTAGTTTTACATTTATTATACTTATGCACATTAAAAATAGAGATTTCTTAATGTTTAAATATATATTATTTATATGTATATATCACCTACCATTAGCATATTCGTATATATACCATGAGGAATCAAATGAATGATTTATATTTCATATGCGTGTATAGTAAGTATGTTCGTACATGTGTGCGTGCGTGAGAAATTGTGCGTAAGTCCACTCAATATTGACAAAGAAATTTACTCGGACTCGCTCACTGGCGACTAGGTTTGCTTTAGTAAAATGTCGATTCAATTTTGTATTGAAAATCAAAGCATCTAAAATCTAGAGCATACCAGTTATTACTGACACATTTGGAACATCATCGCCTAGTCGTTTTCAAGTTCGAAAATCAAAAAATAAATTCCTAGCCACTTGACTTTTCTTTCATTTATATATCACAATTCATATAATTTTCTATTTGAATCGTGCACTCGTCGAAGATTATTTATGAGAACGTTAATGTGTCAAGTCATTCAATAATCTTCGAAATTATTAATCTACTTTTTCCGATCAAAAGTATAAAAATATAGCTTAAATCCTTACTGGAAAATATAGGAACACTCTGTATAACTGAATTAGTTGGGAAATCAGTTCAAAAATACGTGTGATTTTTTTTCAGTTGTGCAAAGTGCAGCTAGTAAATCAAATTATACTTTTGAACACTGAATGTCATTGCAATCATTACTTTTAATAAGATGTAATGTTTCTAATTAATTTTTCAATATCACAACAATAAAAACATAAACTCGTTAAGTTTGTTGTAGTTGAAACAGACGTACAACGCGCAGGAAACTGTTACAAAATAATATTGTAAAGACTTGGTATATCACATTAAAAAATGTTGAATCGTCACGTTCAAATATCATTCAAACCCTCTTTACAATTTATTCAGGGTATTTTGTAATCTATTTTTTTTTACATGTTTCAAAATCTCGGATATTATTCTTGAACTTTTTTTAGAAAAATATTCTGTTTTAATTAAAATAATAAACCGCGAAATAGAAACACTGTATTAGTATCTTTTTGAAGAAATTCTTGTTAAAATCGATTTCTAAAAATTAATAATATTGTTAAATGGCAATAAATATTTACTTTACAGTCTGGATGCGTTGATTTGATCAAGTACAGTTATTCTGCAATTTGCGGAAACAAAATTCGAGTAAGTATTCACATACTTTCACTTAAAAGTACAAGATATAGCAAGTAATGAGTTTGGAAAATTATTTTTAAATAATATGATATATTACTTATCATCACTTCTTTTTCTAATAGAAGTTATTAGTAAAAGAATAAATGAATTCTCAAAATGTTACAATGGATATTTCACACAATTAAGTTTATATAAGATGCTCATGACTATGTATGAGCAAGATCATATCTTTTGTCGTAAAAATATTTTTAAAAAACGTAGTAAAATGACTAGATAACAAAAACAGTTTGTGTTTGATAAAAACAAACAAAAAAAAACATCACTTAAGAAACAGTATTGATAGCGGAGTCTTACTGATCTATAAGAAACACAGCCACCAATCGCGTTAATTGCTTCGATCCTCGACCTATTAACGCTTCGCAGTAATTCAAGATTAATCAATGCAACGATGATCGAGCTTCGCGCGTGTTCATTCGAGCGATCTCGACCGGTCGAGTTTTCGCTTACTTTCACAATTCAAATTTGTACTAGATGCCGGTTGCTGAACATGGCCTGTCAGTTGTTGCTGCTGTTGTTGCGATTGCTGTTGTTGTTGAGTCACTCGCTCATTGTCGAAGTTCTCGGCTGTTATCACATTGCTGGAGGGACTGGATTGATGATAGGTCTGATCGACTTCACGGCCAAGCGGAACGGTGCAACCGGTACCGCCGCTACTGCTGGCCGAGCTCAATCGACGATTCGCCGCCGCGAGCACGCGCACCGACTCATAGTGTTTTGCCTGCTGCTCGCGACGACGAGGCATCTTGAGCGAGCCACCCTGAATTTTTCGACGCGTGGGTGGATGTGACATTGCTGAAGACGTCGATGCCCCATAATTCGACGATGTCGTCGCTATCGGCTGATCGGGCATCAGTTCCAACGATTGTGGCGAGATCGTTGAATCGATTTTCGTGCGATCGCGTAGTTGGTGTTGACCATGTACTCTGAGGAGAATACATGAATTTGTTATTAATTTCATTAAAATCGAGTCGTCTCGTGTTATATAATACAAAACGTATACTCACCCTATCCTTGTGTTCCATTTTGGAGCATAAGAGCAGGGTAAAGTAGTGCCTAAAACGGCGCACGAGCCGCTGGCGCAATCATTTCTGGGTAACATCGACGAGGATGACGCGCTGAAACCGCCCTCTTCGGGACTGTCTTGACCGTAATGAGCAATGCTATTGTCAGCATCGGAATTCTCGGTCGAAGACTTGCCGGCGGCGGCATTGGTCGTGCATTGGACGTAATGCACTCGCTGGCCAAAGCTGAGTGGTCTTGGCTCGTATCCGTACTCGGCGCTCTCGAAAGCCGGGGGCGGTGTCTGATTACAGGTGAGCGGCTGATAGTGGGGAGCCGCCGAGGGTGGCGGCAATCCGTAAAAGCAAGGCGGTCCGACGAAGGCAGTCGCAGAAGCAGTGTTCCGTGGACTGGGACCGCGGAGCAGTTCTGGCGACGATGGTGTGGATACTTTGCCGCGTGTTTGGGCTATCACGGTTTCGTAGCTCGGTGGCGGTCCATAGAGCTGATAGTAAGGGCAGTTCGCGTCGTTCAGAACAACGCTCGTGTTTTGGTAGTGATGAGCCGCTGAAGTTGCAGCTGCAGCCGACCCATATGCTGGAGATGTTACACTTCTGTGAGGACCTGCTGCAGAAAAAAACAAAATAATATTTAATACATGTCTTAAATATGTAATTAATTGCAAAAAAGAAATGAAAAAAGTATTGAAGCTTAAAGATAATTACAGGAAAAATAAATTTTAAAAAATTATTTCAAGTTATTTCATTTTTATGGTATCAACTTTACTGAACAAACCTTTCCACATTCTATGCAACAGGACGGTATTTCTTGCTGTGTTATACGATATTCTAGCTTGCTGTGCTTGACATGTTGGACCTCGAAGAGAACTCTGAGTTCTTGTACTGTAAGATCTAGTTGGAATGGCAGAAGCTGCAGCTCTATATCTGCCTTGCAGCCAATATCTATACCACCAGCCACCACCAGAGCACACCAAAAACATAATAATGACTAGTAACCTGTAACATAAAGATTTAACCATCATTGAATGATTAGTACTATTGAATTTTGATATTAATATTTGTGACAAATTAAACGTACCAATAATACCACAGATGATATATTTGAAACCCTGGTGATACACAGCAGCCAAAGTTGCAACAATATTCTGTTCTTGGACATCTGTGTTGATACAATATAGTGAACCAAATGATTATGTATAATCAATACAAAAACACACAAATGATTTAAAAGAAGTATTAATAACTTACACATAGTACTTTGGTTCTCCGTGTATTTCAAAGGCACAATATTTTGCTTCAGCCTAAAATTGAATGAATGTATATTAATATTTTATCATAATTATACTATGAAAATAATGAACTGCTCCTAATTAAGTAATAATTATCAAATGCATGTGCGTTACTTAAGTTAACGAACGAACGTAATAAATCAATAAGGTCGCGCCTACATATTATTTTTAGAGAATTATATTTATCAGTTAAAGGGTCACACATCAATAATAGACTCACGACGCTGATATTATAACCAAACTGCACTTAAAACTAAAAGCTTTGTCGTTGAATTGAGCAAATTTGTACTCAATGAATGAGCCCATTGAGAACATTAGCAAAACATGCAGATAGTCACTGAATAATCTAACGTTAATCAAATTGATGACAACGAATATTCATATATGGCACATACGTAAACTAAACACTCGTTGACTCCGGCAATGATCGCGAATTTCCACTTTGTGCTTCGCGACATGTTGAAGCAACACGACGATCGGGCATCCGATGCTTTTATTAATTAAATGGCTCAAGTAACTTTAATGAGAATCACAGACAGCTCGCGATCAAAATCGAAATTTTGTCTCGAGACAGCCATTTCCTTCGGTATATGTGCACTGCAATAAGTTGCTGCTACTGAGCTCGACTTAGTAGCTGTCATGTGCATCGCGCGAATCGCGCGACGACCACTGCACGACCGACAATTATTGATTTTCAAATTTCGGAGCTCGATATGACGTCAGTGACAGGATATATATACAACGCACGCACTCTCTCGGCCCGCCTGCGGAAGAATGTAAACTTTCGCACGCGCGCTCCGTGTATAATCATAGCCATGCGAGGGCGACCTTTCATTGCAGCTTGTGGCACACAGCTGCGCTCGATCGGTAAAAACACGTTGACGCAATTTTTATCCTGCATGTGCAATATTACAATAGCGTTGGGTGCATCATAACAGATAATAAAATTTGTTTATCACTTGCGCAAACGTAGCTTCTTATCTAAAAGAAGGAAACGATTATAAAACTTCTTTTTCCTCTAATCACACAATTTTATTCATGTAATTAATATGAGATTCATAAAACATTTGTATAATAGAAATAAAATTACTGTCTACTGTGATAATACATTTCAAATGAGTTCTTTAAACATACTATCATCTTAACAATACAATTAAAACTTTACGTTCAACGCAGCTATAGAATTAACATTTGAATCTAAATAAATAGTTCAAGATTCATTTGTGCGTCACATCAGACTTAATTCAATGGAAATTACTTAAATTTATATATTTTAAATATGCTCGTAACTGTGCTCATGCTGTAATTATAGGTACTTGGTCCTTAGATTGAGGAATGCAGACTTGGCATAAGCGACTTCTGTATTTTATTACAAGATACAGCAAAACTAATGTCATTACTGCAAGTAACCATCCTCTAAAAAATGTAAAGATATTTATATATTATGCAAGTTTAAAAAACGTTGTATGATTATTAAAGAATTACATTATCTTATTAGCTTTGCTAATTATGTTTTCGTTTGGACAACATTTACTTGGTGCACAGCAGTATTCATCTGCTTCACAAGTTCCCCATTCACAATAATGAAATGAATGAGCCTGAAAAATAGCAAGAAACATGTTTACAATTAGAAATGAAAGAGAGTTCAAAGCCATATAAGCTTGTTAATCAATAAAATAGTACCAATTGACTATTTCCTATGCAGGAAGCAATAACAAAAATGATTATATTTTGTAAATCAGCCATGATCAAGCAGAAAAATCATCAATAATTAATTATCGATTCACTCGTAAAACACTCATACACTGATGTATGTTCAATTCAATATGATATGTCAGTATTCTTCTCCAATTTGTATCTAAACGACACTCACAACACTGCAGCACATATGTTTTTGACACACTGAGTCAGCCTAGTGATTTCATCTATTGAGAAATAAGAACGCGGGGGACTCAACGATGCTTGGAAATAACCAGAAATTACCTATGCAATTTCTTTCTTAACCTCACATCATATTCACTGTTTGAGAGTTCACTTCAGACACTGTTTCTTTCGTCTGCACATGTGAGAAAACAGTGACTTAAAAACTAGTAAAATTTTAAAGTTCTTGCGAACTTTTATAACTGCAAAAATTGCTCAAAAACTAAACGACAAAATGACTCTTTCACCAAAAGTAAAACAAAAAATCTCTGTTGTGTTAGCTTTATCTAGAACTGCATTTCATTGGGGATTCATACCCGCTGTATTGTACTTAGGTTAGTTGATAGTGTCAATAGTTGTTAATTATTGTAAGCAAGAATCACTGATGACAATTTATTATTTTTTAGGATTTCGTAAGGGTACAGATCCCGGAATGCCAGAACTTTCAATTTTCCAGTAAATATGCCTTCTATTGTATTTATATTCATGATTATACATAATTATCTGATATCAATATAACTCTTAATTCTTGAAGTAATCACTTATTTTTCCTAAGATTTAAATGAACATTTTTTAAATTTGTATTATTTATGTTACAGTTTACTTTGGCAATAATTTTACTTCATGAAGAAACAATTATAACATCAGCAGTTTTCTAGACATTCAAGACTGTAATAAATTTCAATTAATAAGGCTTATTGTGTTCTGACTAGAAACCAAATAGTTATGTTAAAATAAACAATTATGATATTTAATAATTTTTTGTTAATCATTATACGTGTAAATAAATCATTTCCCTGTTGCATTTAATTACAACTACTTCAACAAATGCTCTAAATGAGCAGGATAGAGAAAAAATAATCCCCACTGATTAATGTATAAAATAGTTTAAATATGATTTCAAAAGATGAACAATTCTTAACAAAAAATTAAATTTATTTTCTATAATTTCAAACTAAAACTTAATTTACATAGGTAACAAAAATTTGTGCTAAATCATCGTAGTCATACACCCTTTTGAGAGAAGTATCTGTGAGCTTTAAACCTGATATTGCCTGAAAATAATCAAATTTTAAATGAGATAAAATTTAATAAAATTACAGTTCACTTTACTTACAACAAGCCCTGATTCTAATGGAAAAATGCAAAGTGGAATGTCCAGAAATTCTCCTGATTTAAGTGAGCCTAAATTTTTGTCACCTACCCCGCTCCAAGCAACAGCAGTATTTGATTGCAAACTTAAAAATAAATCAATTTGTCGTCCTCTGCAAGTATATTAATAAATAAAAAGAACTCTATGCAATATCTGTTGAAATTAAATAATGTACAAAATTTTTATCTTACGATGTATTTAATACATGAGCTGTAAAATGAATAGGTTCTTCTAGGTATACTTTGCTAGGCAAATTTTTAACAGTCACCCTAAGATCTCCATAGTCTGGTGCCTGAAGATGATAATTACTTAAAATTTGATTTCATACAATTATAAATTTTTTACCATTCTTTGTAGCTGACTAGTTTGAAGTCTCCCTCTTTCACCTAAATTACTTCTCCAAACTATGTCTAATTTGCCAATATTAGTTGCATTGTGCATTAATTTTGGATCTTTGGCCAAGCTTGGTTCGGGTTTTAAACAATAAAGATATTGTCTACTATGCGTGGCATCTAATAAATTTACTTTTCCATAAATTGACTCATTTTCTTCATTGACGTTCAGAGTTGACACTATTTTTAGATAATTAATCAAGTGATTATTTTTTAAATCTAAGCGTACACATATAAATTCAATAGATCATGAAAATTAAGAAACCTTTGAATAAATGTGACGATTCTAAAGCTACTTTTTCTAGACAAATTGGACCGGCAGTTAAATTTTGAATTTGTGCTTCCAAATATACTTCCCCATTTTCTGCATTATAAAATTTAGTCTTGACATCTAAAGGCTTCACTACTTGAAACTTGAAAAATTTTCTGAACGATAAAGGTTGACCACCAGATATAACTGGTGTGTAAGTTACTTCACAGACTAATCTAAAAATTAAAATTATTCTCAATATTTGCAGGTGGCAGGCAATGAATAGTATTTAATTTCTTACATATGAGTGCCTGTTTCTTTGACTTCATGGTGAATAACTTCATCTATTGTTCGATTTGGTATTAATTCCTTGGTTTGAGAATTATGACCAGATAATGGAATTGTTTGGGTACTTGTTTGGAGGTCAGCCTAAACATGAATAATTAATAATAAATCGATTTATTGGTTTCTTATTACCAATTTTTAATAAAAACTACTTACTTTAACAGTAACATCTTTGACAGTTTGATTGCTACCATTATGTACACATATATAGCTTGAAAATATTTCACCTAAGTATATATTTCTGAAAATAAAAAGAATTTTGCAACATCCAGTTGATTTATCAGGCTAATGTAAAAAAGTATTTTACCCAAAGCTTTGTGGCAATACCATAAATTGTCCTATTGATATAGTTTCCATTCCCTGCAGTGCAGTACAATCATTTTTTAATTCATCATTAAATGTGTTGCCAGGAAGATCGGTGGAGTCATTGGTAACCACAATAGGACTTGCAAGTGTAGGTCTTGTTAATCTCATAACTGAATGAGAAAATATCATTTCATAAAATAAAACTACTATACTTTATTTTCATTTAGTCTTGTTTTGTTTTTAAAATGATACCTTTGAGCGCTAAGAGATGTTCACTTTTAGGTTTAGGCTCCATTTTCTAACGCTGAGAAATAAACTATTAATGCCAATTAATTATTTCTATTAATTATTTATACTACAACTTTGTTATGACGTTTTCTTAAAAGTCATGAATATCAAACACAGCTGTGGTTTGACTTATTCGACAGTTGTATGGCAGACGAAAGTTATATTAACCTGAATTCTTTGAAATTGGCGGGAAATAAGAAATGAAAAGATTCCGCGTAGAAAATGAAATTAAAAATTGGATTAAATATTTAAAAAAAATAAATTGTCTTATTTGGAAATTTAGAAAAAGTTTATTTTTTTTGTAAAATTAAATCCATGTAAGCTCCAGACACAAGAGAATTTTCTTGGATTCCTAATTTTTTCATCAACTCCGCAGCGATTTTTTCTCCTTTGGCTATAGTTTCATCAGGCTTCAGTACCACCTACAAGTAGATATTGGGTAAAATTTATTTTTAGTTACGTTTTATTTTTTTATGATACAGATGAACAAATTTTTACCTCAAACTCGACGAAATTTCCTAATCCATCAACCCTATCAACATGAACTCGAGTTTGTCCGATCATATAAAGGTGCCTCACCTTCGAGACAGTTCCAAGTATTCCGTTTGACTTAGAAAAAACTTCACGAACTGAAGGGCACGTTTTAGAATCGAAATCAATTTTCGTGTACTTTGAAAGCTTTGGTCCCTGAATGTCTGGACGAATGTAATAAATCATTTCTCCTGAGCCATCCTAGTTTAAAAATGAAGTCATTTTATCTTGCTTCACTGATTCAATCTTTTATTTATATAGAAATACCTTAAATTGACGTAGTTTCAATCTAGCTCTTTCCTCTTGACCATTGATAATGTTAAAAAATATATCTTTTTGAGGAATAATCACAACGGAAGCATCACTGATTTGTTGAATAGTTTTTTCGACATCCTCGATATCGTCCACTCGAAATTTTATTTCAATATTTCTGTTCTCCATATTGCCTGAAATGCAATAATCATTGTTATTGAAGAATATTAAGTATAATTTGATACTATACACCTGTTATAAACTTTATTTTATTATGCTTCTTTATAAAGAAAAAATCCTGAAGCTGAACCTTTCATCTTTCATGAGATTTTTGTCTGCTTCTTAGTTCATTGATTATTCTACAGGTGACCTAAAAAATTACAGAAAAGAGTTTTTAAATTATGAAAAAAGCAATTGCAAAATAATGAGCCAGTATGTCATTGTTTTCTTATGTTTTACGTCATGATTTATTTCAGTTACATATGAATGTAAAATTCAAATAAAAATTAACAAAGAATTGACGCCTGATAAATAATGTAAATTTTTTTTATAAAACTCTAACAACAATCTGCTCGTAGCGAAAATTAGACATATATATGTCGGAATTTTAGGTATTTGCTTTTTTCTTTTTTTAATTAGGTTTGTAAACTTCAAATGCCTTTACCAAAAGCCAGCTCTTTTTCGGCTCCGTTCATGGCGCTAGCGAGTAGCGAATAGTATACCCGACTGGAAACACAATTCCGGCACAATTTAGGGCCGGACTAGATGTCTGATTTAGTAATCTGGTTCGGATCAGGCTCCAGACTTGGCCCTGATGAGGAATGTAATACGGTTCAATACCGGACCGGATAAGTATTTACTAAAATCAGGCCCTGTTGCGGGCTTTATCAGGGCCTGCAAAAATTCCTGAAGTTTATCCCCTCAC
>CACVKI010144472.1:22020-43077 GCA_902732785.1 Trichogramma evanescens
ATATAAATTATATTAACTATATATAAACAAGTATTGAAAAATGTTTTGCGGTCATTAACTGGACAAGGCGTCGATTGGCATACAGCTAATTAATAATAGTGTACAGATGAGTTTTGCCATTAATTTACTTCGTCTGATTTTTGAATAAAATCAATTTAAACAGTAATGATTCGACCAGCACTGAACAAATAACAAGGATCTATGATTAGATTTGATTATCTAAACAAAGGGTGGTGTTTAATTTTGATAAAAACGTATAAGAGAGTGTATCGGTCATTTACTAGATGTCGCCCGGTCATTTACTAGAGATATTTTCTGGAAGTGGTCATTAACAGGCGTTTTCGAGGTAACTCGTGAAATCATCATTTTTAATAACATTAGCGAAGCTAAAATAATTTTCCTGTATTTTGAATTGGTTTAACATTTAATTAGCTACGCGATGATCTATTCAGTTTTTTTCTAAACGCAATCATTCATTTTTTCTAGTTTTTCGAACGCTGAAAAACAACAATTCGGTCATTAACTGGGCAGTTTACCCTACATGAAATTAGGTGAAGTATTTAACTATTTTATAATCTAATTTCATTAAGTTTTAGTGTCCTCTGTTGGAATATTTTATAAAATCGCGAGACCACGGATATCGTAATCCTTACGCTTCAAAATCTCGAGATATTTCATCTCAAAGTATGATAGTTTTAACATTTATCTTATGGAACGACCACACTTATGAGTTATTTATAAACAAAAATTAATTTGTTAGGGTATCGGAATATACAGGGTTTATAGAAGAAAACCCTCATTTTTCAGCCTGTGCATCGTAAAATAGCGCTTGACGCTGCAAAAAATCAAGATTTTTCTTTTTAAAGTTAAAGTGAAAAAAAACGATGTTTTTGTTATGAATCAGCGGATGCCAGGTTACGCAGTGCGTACAGCGCATACAAAATTTACAGCTCTAGGCTCACTACAGAAAAACTTGAACAGAAAAAGCCTCCTTGAGAATTTCAAAATGAAGAAGTTCGTAAAGCTTTTTGGAGAAATATTCAGTAGAAATTTCAGAAAAATTGTTTGAAAATTAAAATTTTGGACAGGAGTACGGGAATTCTCTTAAAAATAAAACCAAACGATGGGGCTTTTTGTTCTACAATTGCGAACGACTTTACGAAAAAAGCACAATTCCAAAGATCATGTGGTCTATTTAATTCTAAAGTAAAATATTTTGAATAAATTACTAATAACTCACATCTGTTTTGGTTTCCGCTCGTTTTAAAAGTTTCAATGCGAAAGCCGGTCGATCGAATTGAATGAGAGCTGCTGCATATTCAATGGCAAAATCAATCAGTTTTTCACTGCTACCTGAAAATTTGTTGATTTATCATTTAACATCGTGAAACTATTAGGACTCATTCGAGTGAAAACCTACAATATTTTTCAATGGAGTCTACGTGATCATTGAGTCTTATGAATATACATTCGATCAAAGCCAAACACTGACAGTTCCTATAGTCAATATGTTCGAAGTTTTTCAAATTGTTGTACTGCTTCAATGAACTGATTATTATGGGCAGCACTCCGTGATCAGAGCAAGAAAATTGGATTAGGTTTTGATCGTTTTTGGCTGTATTAATGAGACAAAATTTTTCAAACTAATGCAAATAATTGAAATAATAAATACATGAATAAATTTAAAATTCATTTGGTATACGTTTGAAAAATTGGTCGTTTGAAACCCCTTCGTCTGGGGACTGAATGCTGTAATTCTGGTCTGACTTCTTTAATATAGATTTCCGACTCTTGTTCACAGTAACCACATCGCTCTTTTTCATCTTAGACTCATTGGTAATTTTAACAGATTTGTGCTACCAAAGCATATTTAAAACATTATATTCTGTGCCATTATTCATTTTACTACTTTCTCTAAAAACTCACGAGCTTTTCTAAACCAGGTATCGTTAAAAATGGCTCTCCGCCGCAAGCTTTGCACCTCTTCAATCGACTATTATTTATTTCAATTATCATTGTGTTGAAGTGTTTTTTGTCCTTTTCGTCGATGTGCTGAAGAACGGTACGCCGAAACAGCGACATTTTAAATTCCATTAACCGGCAGTAAGCGTAGGTCGGCAAGTTACTTTCCATCACTGGAATGTCTAAAATAAATAAATATTTGTCTGATAATCACTTAATTATTACTGTTGACACTGGCGCCAGCAAAGAAGGTAGTAAATAATAAAAAAAATCGTGATAAAACATAATTGAGTATGCCACGTGAAATTCCTTACGTTGCAAGTGACATCGACATCGTGGCGAGTGAAGCATATCCGAGAAAGTAGTCGTCGATTTCAAATAGCAGAGAACGATTTCGTCGGCCTCGCAGCAACGACTCGGCTGCGCGGCACATTTGAAAATCCGACTTTTCATCAGATTGTGTATACCTGTATAAATGCGTAAGTTTTTTTTTCAAATTTAAACTACTAATTATGAATGACAGTTTACCCGAAGCCGTTTTCAATGGATCGTGGCGAGGAACTATCGCTTCGAGGGTACTGCGGTAAAATATTCTGCCGATTAGTGCGGCGCACTTGACCAGATCTTGCTCGTACGCCGGGAGAGTTGAAAAAATTTTCACGGCCAGAGCTTTATAAATAATAAAATTATTCGAGACACAATTTGAAAATTTTATGCACAAAAACGTGGTAAAAAATAGTCGACATTGGACTGACCTTGTAAATCGAAGTTTTGAACGGATTCCGCAATCGAGAATCTTTCGTTCACGATGCAAACGACGACCTTGTCTCTTTCGCTCCAAGACAGTGGCGCTGCGGCTTCGTCCGGAAACAAATCCGCGTCGTATTTCGTCGTCAAAGTAGCATCCGGAAAATGTAACTCGCGCAGAGTCTCGTCGTTCGCTTTCTTGTGGGACAAGGCGCATCCCTTCGTTACGATCAAAAAAGTAGTCAACAGCTCGTACCATCCCGGCGGTCTGACTGTTATTTTTTGTATCAATCTAGAAAGTAAAATTGTTGTATCAAATCAGTGTATAACAGCCGTAACGCCTTTACAAAAAATTAATTTTTCAAATACGTTTCGGGGAGAATATTATAGGGCGTTTTCCAATTGTCACGAAGTGGTCACTTTACCGAACAGCTGATTTGCCTGGAGGCATAACAAACCACGCGCTCCTACACTTCACGTGTTAAATTAGCTTGTTAAAAGTACTTGTAATTAGTTTACAATAAAGTTAAAAAAATAAACAAAAACTATCCGGAGAAAGCGGAAATCCTCGTGTATCGAATTATCGAAACGATTTTTAGTTGAAGTCTTTAGTTTGTAAATAAAAAAATTTTGAAATTTCAGCTTTTTCGTCTATGATATTGTCAATAATCTCTAATAAAATGGTTATTAAATGTGCTTTTTTGGGTTGCAATACAAACTCTCGAGCGGGGAAGTTTTTATTTTTTCAAGTGACCAAAGAAAAACTCAGAGACAATCGTAATTAAGAATATTATCTTTCCATCATCAGCAGACTTGGGTTGGAAGACGATTGCGAGGTGATTTTCATGATTTTTCGGAATTACGCTTCTTTCTTAGTTTTTCGTTGGTCATTTGAAAGAATAATAACTTCCCCGCTTGAGATTTTGTATTGCAACCCGAAAAAGCACATTTAATAACCATTTTAATAGAAATTATTGACAATATCTCAGACAAAAAAGCTGAAATTTCAATATTTTTTTATTTACAAACTAAAGACTTTAATTAAAAACCGCTTCGATATTTCGATACACGAGGATTTCGGCTTTCTCCAGATATTTTTTGTTTATTTTTTTAACTTTATTATAAACTAATTACAAGTAATTTTAACAAGCTAATTTAACACGTGAAGTGTAGGGGCACGCGGTTTGTTATGCCTCCAGGCAAATCAGCTGTTCGGTGAAGTGACCACTTCGTGACAATCTGAAAACGCCCTGTAGCTGCGCGTGCATAAACATATTTGATGATATGAATTAATTGCAGTGTGTAGTGTGTACTACGTGTTTTTGTGTTATTTAAAGTTAGTACATTATTGTAAACGTTACGGCGCGTCGCAGCCTAAACAGAGAAAGATCGCATCGACTGCGCACTCCTTAATAATAGGTGATGGTGCGTTGAGTGCGCAAGTGTGTAACGAAAATCTGAACACGGGCCAACCTGGTGAAGATATCTCAGTCAAACTGAAGAACTTACGAAGAAAAGTTAATTTGGAAATTGAAAATGAGCGACGCGAACTTCGCGATCAATTTTATTCTTTGATCGAAGATTGGGACTATAGGGAGGGCCAACTTCCAGTACTCCGAGACATTTTTTGGCCCGAAGAAATCCACTGGCTTCTCATGGAAGACGTGAAGAACGCCGAATATCCTCGCTTCGAAGTTCCCATTGTTGACTTTGCGATTGCGGCTGGCTACAAAGACGAGCCTCACTTGAACTACGACGGCAAGCCCACGTCGCGTCGCACCACACCGATACATCTCGCGATCAGACGCAGGATTCGTAATGCCGTGATTTTCGAGCTCTTTGAAATATACGACAGATTCGATGTGAACTACACCGACGAGTTTGGATACACGCATTTTCACGCGGCCTGCGAGATCGGCCTTGAAAACGCAGTCGAGAAATTTCCCGAGTTCCGACAGGATCCTAATGTCGTCGCGACACAAACGGACGATTCACCGTTGCACTTGGCTCTGCCCTACTTCAACGAGAGGATTGTGGAATTGCTGCTACGAAGCGGCGCCGATCCGAATCTGGCCAATGCAGAGGGATTGACACCTCTGCACGTTATTTGTCAGAGGGAATACAACGAAGTTCGGGTCGACGCACGAGACAAAAGGGGCCGGATGCCACTGCACTGCGCATTAGCCGACGGCTCTATAGATCGCATTGCTCGTGAACTGCTGAGGCGCAGATTTGAATTCAGCCGATTCAGAGGGATCGACTCCTCTGCATATTATTTGCATGAGAAAATACGATTATTACGACTCGGTGAAAATATTCTTCAAGATCGCCAAAGAATTCAATCAGCTGGTGCAGGTCGATGCCCGGAACAAGTTGGGTCGGACACCGCTGCAATTGGCTGTGGCAAATCTCAAGCTGGATACTATCGATGTACACTTGGATCGTGGCGCCGATCTGTCCAGCTTCGTTTTTCCGGATGAGAGTTACTCTCGCGGAAGATTAGAAAAGTCGTATGATAAATTGAAATTAGTGACTGGTACTCTGGCAGTCACCCAACGTCTTGAAAAAAGAGGATATGAACTGGACCTAAGCGACGCCCTGTCCATCATGAAAACATTCTCCAAGTACGGATTGTTCCAGAAGTCGAGGGATGTCGACGAATGTTGCCACGACGACAAAAAATTCGTGAAAAGAGCAAAAGAGATAATGACACGTCCGAGCCTGTCACTCAACGACCTGATCCGATTACGACCGAAAGGGGCGGCGAAATTACTCACGTACGAGGACTACTTCGAGTGCTCGCATAAATTGAGGGATCTATCCGTGAGACGTCAAGAGACTTGCACTTCGCATCTGTGCGAGAAACTGTCGAGGAGATTTTGCCGGCGATGGGCGTCGGACTCGTTATGGAAGCTGACGCGCTATCGGCTGCCTATTCACTGCTGCGAAATCATCGTCGAGCCGCTAATCAATAAAGATTTGTATCACATCGTCGCCCCAGCGCAGGAAGGTATCTATTTCAGTTCTGTAGCAAAAAGGTATCTAACTCGCGCGCAGAGGCAAAAAGGTATCTAACTTGAGCGCAGCGGCCAAAAGGTATCTAACTCGAGCGCAGAGGCAAAAAGGTAGCTCATTCAAACGAAGTGGCAAGAAAGTTTAGACGCGCTGAATTTAGGTTGGTAACGCAGCCGTAAATAATAAAATTTTGTTTTGTATTAGAGCAAAAAAGAGAAAAAACAAGTGAGCTAGTGTATGTAATGATTTTCATCCATTTGTAATGCGAGCAAACAAATGAATCTCACCGCGATTTCGACTCAATTTGCCACTCATGGAGAACTTTGTATGTTCTAAGAGGAAAGTAGAAGTTATCGGCTTTACATAACTTTGAATTGAATGTTGAATGTTGAATGTTGAAACAATATTTCATCATTTACGGCTGCGTTGCCAACCTAAATTCAGCGCGTCAAAACTTTCTTGCCACTTCGTTTGAATGAGCTACCTTTTGGCTTCTACGCTCGAGTTAGATACCTTTTTGCCGCTGCGCGCGAGTTAGATACCTTTTTGCTACAGAACTGAAATAGATACCTTCCTGCGCTGGGGCGACGATATTTGCTTGGCTGCGGCAGGTCCAAATTAATGACGGTGATCTTTTAATTTATGTCTTGTGTTTATAAATTTTTTATATTTTTTTATGAGTCAAATAAATAAATTTAAAAAAAATCATTAATTTGCTTAAATCATAGTAAGTTAAGAATAGCAGACATCTAGACAGGACAATTATTATATAATAACTATAATACTCTGAATTTTCAGTTCAAACATTTTTATAAATCTCAAAAAAAAATTAATCACGAATTCCATTGAGCTGTGTAAAAAACTCTGAAGCTCATCCGACCTAAGCTGGCTCATGTCTTTGTATTATTAAATAATCATCAAATTGTCATCTCCCAAAAATTTACTCAATAAAAGCCATATTTAATTTACTTGTATAATTCTTGAGAAAATCCATGCACGTTCATAAATTGACAGACCAACGCGGGCAGATATCGCGTTTCCAACTCCTCCAAGCGATGCCTGAACAGTCGCTCGTCATTGTAAGGAGCCAATTCGATTTGAGACACGTCGTTCGAGCGCTTCGAAACGAGTATCGCCATTGCCAGTACGATGTTTTTGTCGTTCATGGCTCGCTTCAAAAATTCCCAAGACATCGGGTCCATGTTGTGCGCGTCGTCCAAAACGATGCACCTCTTCGAATCGTGCTGTATATAGGATAGCGAAAAAGAAATACCCGATGTAAAGTTTATTTTTTGCATTACTTTTTAATTCGTATATAGACTAGAACCAGTTTGAGGATCCTCGTGAAAATGTCGATTCTCTTGCAGTGGCGCTCGTTGTCCGAATCGGCGATGTAACGAGCGGAGAGTTTGAACCTTACAGTCAACATCTCGTTCAAATAGCAAAGCTCTTCGGATCGCAAAATTTGGCCGACGTTCTTGATAACGGTTCTTTCGAGCTCATCGATGGTTTTGCATTCCGTCGCTTCGAAAACCTAAGTTAACGTAAATACATGTCTCCAGGGTTAATGTACACTTTTATTCATAAAAATATTTTACGTATATTGGTAATTGTTCATCGAGGTCCGAGAAATATATAGGAAAATGCGGGAACAAGCGAAAGTTTGATGGGTGTTTTGCCTGTAGCTATTTTTTTATTCGAAAATTATCTCTGACTCTTGTTTTGACTTTTGGACTTAGAGTACCTGTATCAAGATCCATTATAGTTCGACAAAATTATCGTTAAACTAAACTAAGAAAAAATTACTATATTAATAGTAAACGTGGCATTATACTCAAAATACCTCGTATAAAAAATTGAATTAAAAAACCTCTTAAAATTAGCTTGAACTGTTTTGAAGCGATTCAGTTGTGATAGACATAAGTAAGCCGCAAAACAAAACTTGAATTTAGAGCAAAGTAATGACCGATTGAGATCAATTCAAGGGGTTCAACATTACTTACGTTTGTATAATTTATTTATTGATTTATTTATTTAAATTAAACATTACTTTTACATTATTAGATAACAGTGGGAAAATTCATTATATAATTATAAATGAAAAATTTTTAATGAGTCTCTGAACGTTTATATTAAATTCGTTAAGTTATGTACATAATCGAATCGATTTGGGCTAAGAACCTTTTTTTGTCTGAATTCCTTTTCGCATGTATCGCATGTATGTGTGATACCTTTGTGATGTGCATGTACAAGGCATTTGAGATACCATTATGCACTCTGATAGATATGGAATTTGAGATAATCCTTGCTTATGAATTTTTTCCCACCAATTGCATGTGAAATTGAGACCTCAATGTTTCGTATTGATGTGGACTTTGAGATAACTCTTCTGTGGAAATGATTTCCCGCATTAATCGCTTGTTTTTCTGCTTCACTGAGAATTTCTTCCCACATACATTTCATGCACATGTGGTACCATTGTGCATCGAATCGATATGTTTTTTAAGACTATCCTTCCGTGTAATTTTTTTTCCGCATATGTCACATGTGTGGGTGACACCATTGTGCACCGTATTGATATGAATTTTAAGACTAGTCTTCACTAAGAATTTCTTCCCGCAAATATCGCATACAATTGAAAGATCATTATGCACTGAATCGATGTGGGTTTTCAGATAAGTTTTCTGTGAAAATGATTTGTTGCATGCATCACATGGATGAGTTATTTTATTATGTACCGCTTCGATGTGGATTTTAAGATGACATTTTCGTGAAAATGATTTTTTGCATTTGTCACATGTGTATTTAACTCCATTATGCACAGTATCCATATGAATTTTGAGAGTATGCTTACGTGAAAATGACTTTCCGCATTTATTGCATACATATGAAAGATCATTATGCACTGTATCGATGTGAATTTTGAGGTGACTTTTCCATGAAAATGATTTCCCACATATATCACATGGATGAGTTATTTTATTATGCACCGCTTCGATGTGGTTTTTAAGATTACATTTCAGTGAAAATGATTTTCTGCATATATTACATGGATGAGTTATTTTATTATGTACCACTTCGATGTGGGTTTTAAGATTACATTTCTGTGAAAATGATTTTCCGCATTTGTCACATGGATGAGTTATTTTATTATGCAGCGCTTCCATGTGGGTTTTCAGATAAGTTTTCTGACGAAATGATTTTCCGCATATATCACATGGATGAGTTATTTTATTATGTACCACTTCGATGTGGGTTTTAACATTACATTTCTGTGAAAATGATTTTCCGCATTTGTCACATGGATGAGTTATTTTATTATGTTCCGCTTCGATGTGGGTTTTAAGATTACATTTCTGTGAAAATGATTTTCCGCATTTGTCACATGGATGAGTTATTTTATTATGTACCGCTTCGATGTGGGTTTTCAGATAAGTTTTCTGACGAAATGATTTTCCGCATATATCACATGAGTGGGTGATACGATCATGTAACGATTTGACATGCTTATGCAGACTGCTCTTACTTGAGAAATTCTTTTTACAAATTTCACAGGCATAGGTTGTACGATTGTTCGTTGACCCACTGCGAGTTTTTAGGTTATTTTCATTGTTAAGCTTTTTAGTAATTCCACTTTTTTTATTTTTTTCGATAAGTTCACAGTCAAAATTCAAATTTGATTCTTCCGCAACATCACCAAAGAATTCCTGTTGCACTTTCGTCGCGGGTTCTATTTTCATCATATTCTGAGTTTTATAACCAATTTCATCTTTTACATTACGCAAAAGATTTGGCGAATCATCGTTAATTTTGTGAACTGCTAATAAATTCATGTTCGGCTTGACGTCTTCGCATTCAACGACAATTTCCACTTCGTTCTCAAGTTCACTTTTATGATTTACGTGCCGTTCTCGAGGGGTATTGGCCTGCTGCAACATCAAATACGAGTCCCATATAATTACAAAACGAGTGAGATATAAATATTAAACAAAACTTACTGAATTTTCTGGCGGAAATGATAAGAATTGGAAGTTTTTCAGATCTGGTTTCTCGTCAATATTTTTCCACGCAGTCTCATTCGGCGACTCATCGCTAGGCTCCTCTTTCACTCTGAAATAACCTCAATCAGATCAAGTATTTTCTTACAACATTTTTATCATTTCATTCTCGATAGATGAAAATTACCTGGCAGCACAATTATGTAGGTCACTGTGTTCCATCTTTGTTACTTACGATTTTGTCAACACTTAATCTTTTCGAGACGATTTTATAAATAATCAACCAACAATTAACTAAACACAAAAAAAACTGGTGAACTGCGCTGTGTTTTGCTCACTTTCGTCTATGCACTAAGTGCCGGGCATTATGTGCGATCGACTCAGTTGAAGCTACAGACTTTTGTGTCGCTATGACACGCTGTACTGGGCAACTATAATAAGGTCATGAATGTGTCGCTCGACGTAAACACCGAAATGAACACAGCCCTATTTACTGTTTGCTAGTCTTTATATGGAGCTAAATGTAATCATATTTGCAAATCATATCATTAAATTTCACAGTATTTACGTAAAAGAAGCAAAATGGAGTTATTTTATGATTGATTAAATCAATGAACTAAAGACAGTAAATTTTATGAGCGTAGTAATTTTTTCTGAGGTATTTCGCTCAATTATGTAATAATTTGCGAATTCAATTATTTTTAACTAGATAACCATTAACTTTACGGAAAAATTTTATAGAATGAAAAGTATTTAAAATAGTTTAGGATAACTTTTGAATTCAAAAACGTTGGAAATATTAATTGCCAAACTCAATTTTGAAAAAGAAATACAGTTTGTTTTGACTGATCTCTCATGAATTTTTAATTTAGTTTTATTTTTATATTGTTCGCGCATTTTCCCACAATTCTGAGACCTGCATCCCAGCGATCATCAATGCTCATTACCCACGTCAAGCGACAAAAATTTCAATCGAAATTTCATCTTTGTATGTTAAGAATTTTTACATAGAACTGCTCAAATACCTGAATCAAAATCTTGTTGATCGTATTGTGCGAGCAGGCGGCAAACGACGGATGAATCAGAAGTTTAACGACGTCGAATCGTTTGGCCCTTGCCAACGAGACGTAAGCGTCCAAAACGCGAGACTTTCCCATCGTATGATCGCCCTATTTTGAACATTTACTGGGTGATAATATTAAAATGATGTGATTTGTTTTAGTCGTTTGCGATTCCACTCACCTCAATGATAATACCGGAGTAGACTCGACCTTCCATTCCGACATCGTCGAGAATATCGTCGAATTTTGCCAATACACGGCGTCTGCCCAGAATGCAGAAAGTCTTATCCTTTACCTTATTTCTACAGGATAATTTCACGAGTCATGTTGGTAACGAGCTTATTAGAGAGCACCTCAAATCTTCGGTAAAAATGAAATTTTTTCAACGTATTTTCCGAGACACCCCTTGTTGATTTCAATATTCTTTACTCTACAATGATCTCGCTTTTTCTCCGAATAACAGAACGTTTTTAGACAAAATTTCAATTTTACCCTAGAATAAGAGTTATTTTTTGCGTAAGTACTAACTTTTCTTCTCTGCTCAAAGAGTAAATGTAATTTTTTCCCAGATCTTTCAAGTTTTCCAATCGCTCGAACTTGAAGAGGCTCCTCTTGAGTCCACTGTAGAGCACAGAATTCAAATCGCATCCAATCTGTTGATTATGTCTAATGCATTGAATTGAAATTTTCTATTTAACAAGAAAAATGAATTACTAAAATATCAAGTAACCTTCGAGGATTCATGAAAGCTTGGGACGATAATGGCGATTTCTCTGGCTTTAGCTAAAACTGAGCTCATGATTACGTAATGACGTCGACGCACGTGACCAATTACTGTAAAATAAGCTAAATCTGCAAAAAAAGATGTATTCTCTCAATAAACTCAATTTTAATTACATGGAAATGATAATCCGCAGCCTAAATTGTTATCACTCCATTCAGTAACAGTATTTATAATTTTTTCAAATGGGCTGAGCCATAGTTAGCTTGATGGCAAAAAATAAAAATTCGAAAGAATTATGTACTTTTGAAGAGTCTATGGATCTGCAGAGGCTCAAAGTTGAAATTTCTTTCTCTGATGATATTCTGCTTAATTCAAACACATACCCGTTGAAATGCCCATAGTGACTTGATCGACGCGATCTATGCTGCTCATCGAGTCGATCATTTGCCAGGCGCACTCGATGGCGAAGCGGCAGTGATTGACGCCTTTCAGGTAGTTGCGAGCGCCGAATACGACGCGGTACGACAGGCCGTCGTCGCGCAGGCGCAGCCTCTCGATCCAAGCCGCTTGGCTGCAAATTCTGTGCAGGTCGGAGAATGAAAAGCGATGAGTCGACTTTTTATTTCTGACTTCGAGTCGAGCATTCGAGTTTTGGGCGAGTATTCGAGTTTTATGGGTACTCGAGATTTTTTTTTAATTTCTTCAATTCAAGCGATACACACACAGCATTTCGTCAATTTAGTGAAATATTTACTTGGCATATACCAATGAAATATTTCGTTGTTTTGATAAAATATTTGATAGCAAAATTTTGAACGAAACTAGTTTCATCAACTTGATGAATCAAGCAATCCTAACAATGAAGCATTTCATCAATTTAGTGAAATATTTACTTGGTATGTCTGCCAATCAAATATTTCATTGAAGTAATCATAATTTTATTAATTTTATTTATTCATTTCATTCATTTTGTGAAATATGAAATATGAAATGATATTTCATTGAATCGATCACTTCGTGATTGTTTCAATGAAATGTTTTTCTCAGTGAGGATTTATACCATATTTGCTTGGCGGCGGCAGGCCAAAATTAGTAATGGCATCAAGCATTATTTTCAGTATTCGTTCGTGTAGTGTACTACCAAATATTTGCAGATTTTTCACCTCACTTAAATAAATTAAATTAATAAACTTGAAAAATGTGTTTCGATTATACTATTGATAAACACCCGATGATTTTAAATAAATGATCTCAAATTGTAAATTCGAGACCAAAGTTATTTAATCACATATCAAAAATATAAACATTAAAAAAATTATTATGCCGATCACATAAACAGGCGATAGAAAATTTTACCTTAGAATGAGAGAATGACAGTCGTTAGCGATCTCGATTATTTGCTTCAAGGTGCACATTTTTGTGGTCATTTTGATATAAATGACGGTGATATTTCTCCACTCAATTAAACTTTTCAACGAACGATCCTCGTCTATCTTTAAAAAAGATACTTTTCATAATAATCATCAAAAATCTGTCCATATTCACAAGACAGTTGTAATTACCCAAGTCAAAATGGATGGAATGATGAAATTTTTCAAACTTCGTGACGCTTCCGTCTTGCAATATTCCGTTTCAGTTATTGTGCCTTGATGAAAAAACATTTTTAATTCGCAATTGTACGATTATTGGTATTAATTGTAACTTACATCCTAGAATATATCTATCGTAGCCGACGCACTTGAGGAAACCCAGACACGGTTTTGTCGTTATTTCACTCGTACTGATCTCGTCGATCAAAGGAACCTCTTGTATCTCCGAGTGTTCCTCGACTGTCAGTCTCCTCGACGTCGAACTTTCATTCGACTTTTCGTGTTTTTTTAGTATCTGAAAAATTCGTGATCACTTTTTCAGTCAAATACCTCGTGCGAATGATACGAACTGATTAGAGACCTTTATGCAGTTTTGCGATTTAATTTCGTACTCGTAATCGCCGAGCTGACAATACTTCGAGATGCTCTCGTCGAGGATGAGGTAACCGGGTTCCGCGAGTTTTTTCGATCTTCTCAGTGCCGACATGACCTCACCGGTCATGATGTAGGAGCGAGGAGTTTCGCGACCGATCAATGCGATGTTTGCTGCACCAGCCGCCACTGTAGCTCTTACTGAAACTAGATCAATGAAAAATTAAAAACGTACTCTAGGCAACTTTTTTTATATGTTTTGAGAAGTTGATTACTTGGCAATGCATTCGATAAGTTTGCTTCCAAATGTTCAATCGATTCCTTAATAGTGAAAAAGCAGGAAATAATTTTCTTGATTACCGATTTCTTGCTTTCATCTTTATTTTCTTGCCACAAGACCAAAATGCCACTGTCTACAAAGAAATACTCAAATCATACAGTAGTTCGTGACTCGGGATAAAATAATTTTTTGCAAGAAAAAATCACCAGTGAAATGAAAAACGTCCCCGTAATTCTGAGCTATCAACTCGATGATGACGCTCGTGTGGGAATTGATTATTTTTAAAGCCTCGGAGGCCGCGTGCTGGTTGTGCATGCGCAGCTTACTCAGTAAAGTGTGCCAATCTTCGAAAATAATAATTTTAAGAAATTAATATCATTTGCGTATCATTTTTGCGAGCATGAAAAAACAAGTAGAAAGCGAAACTATACCAGAAATATTCAGGAGCATCAATACTACGGAGTCGTAGCTGCGATATTGCACTTCTTCGTTTAACAAACAAATCAGCATGTCGGGAACAAACGTTGCCATGATTCGCAAGCATCTTATGTTATTTTCTTCGTACAGCGCCTGAAATGTCATATAAAATTAATTTACGTATCATCTTCAAATATTATAAAAAACAACTCAGCGAATCCTCTAACCTGTCGGAAATTTATATTTGGATTTTTGAATATCGGCCCCAGTAATTCCGGCGATAGGATGTAGGTGTCACTCGCGGCAATCATTTTGCAATTTATCAAAGAAAAAACTTGAAAAATTCACGAATGGTTAATGAAGTACAAAAATGTGTGTGTATTAACGGGCTATGTTACGAGGGTTGATGCCTCGAACTACTATGAATATAGCCACGTATCTAACAATTTTAGTTGTATGTGTAGCAGTGTTTTGGAATCAGTAATTTTAATCTAATTTTTTAACTGATTTATGAATTTATGATCAAGTAACAACACCTATACAAGTACACAACAAGTACAGCTCGTTAGTAGCGATCTTTTTATATGACACAGGGGGTGTATGCTCGACTGTATTATATAAAGAAAAAAGAAAAAAATTACGGATATATAAATGTAGTTAATTTATGATAAAGATTAATAACAATTTAACTGATATTGAATTATTGTACACTTTACTTTCTATAGACTATGAAAAAATTAAAATATATATCGCAGGCTACTTGCATGCTACAATTTTGCTTTCATTAATAAATATTAAATCATTAATTTCATAATATTGTAGGATGTTACGTGCCAGATAAACTGCTACGACTTTTCAGCGAAGCGAGTACGTTGATAATGATCTCTCCCTTCAAACAATACTATTAATTTTTTAATAAAATATAAGATCTGATAATGGTAAAAAAAAGGATGAAAAATGCAATGACGGTTAGCCTGGTACGTATAACATTCTACATCTTACATTATAAGCAAAATAATAATACATATTAGAAACATCTGAGGATGTCCTTTTGCTAGCTTTTCTGCTCAACAAACATGTATCGTCTTACCACTCTTGGTGCTGTAATACCATGCATAACGAATTCAACAAACCAAAGACTCCAACAATAGTTTAAGACAGGTGAAAATTGCTTTATGCTGTGAGTACTTGCATTGTATTGAGATTGATAAATGTCTTTTATGCTCAGTATTGAGAATGTGTATTGCTTTTGATTTCAATTTTATTATGTAAACAAATTTATAACTAAACTAAGGGCAATACCCATGGAGAGGGGTTCGAAAATTAGAATTACTTTTAGCCGTATGGTGGGTTTTATTGAAAGTGAAGCGTCCAATTCTATTGTTTATATATCCCCTTAACATCATAGCTAAGTAACTGATAACTGACATTTTGAAATTAACAGATTGAAAAATTATCAAAACAAAGAATTGTGAAGTAAGACTCAAATTATGAGGATATCATATACTTTTCCTTTAATTCCTTCTTCTATATTTTCTCGCTCGCACGATCATCGCGCACTGCAATCGATAATTGTGTTATACTGTCACGGGCTGCGTTTCTGAATAATTTAAATGGGAACGAAATGCATTTCTTTTTTTCGGACAGCTGGTAGTCAAACACTCGCTTTCTTTAATCTTTTGTACTTGGATCTTTCAATCAAAAGATAATTAAAGAATGACTACATTGACCAACCATGATCTACAGTTGGAGTGTGCGATTACTCGAAAAAACTCGACTACATCGAGTTTTCTTTTGAGTTTCCTGTTAAAAAAAAAAGAAAAAACCCATTCTTTACTACTACCCCTCTTCTTACTACAACCCCTTAGAGTTGAGTAAGTGTGTGAGTGAGCGCGACATCCAGGAGGATCTTCTGGATGTTTAGGTCGACTCGTCGTCGAGTACCACGGGTGTAATCACCCTAAGTCCTTCTCGTGAGGAGTGTGGTCGGCTCGACGAGAGCTCGAGTGCGCAGATTGTGTGTGTTTCGGCGGCCGAACGAGGGAGCCGATCATCGTCACGCGAAGGGAGGACGACGAGGCACCCGGGCTCAACTTTTGTGATTGTGTTACAGGAGGAACACCCAGCCAGACGACCGGCAACTCGACAACGGGTTACATCGGGTGGTGAGTCGGGCGACGAGCTCATGTGATTGTGATTCTCCCTCTAAGCCTCGTGCTCGACGTGTCGCTACGCGGGAGCGCCGACGACAAGTCCTCGGGCCTACTCGGCCTTGTATTGTTTCAGAGCGATCAATAAATCGCATATTTATTGAACATCCTAGTAAATTAATTATTGTATGAATGAGCCCGAGTTCCCCACTTATTATTTTATATAGGTATCGAACCGGCGGATTCACGACGGACGCACCGACGACGAAGGGACACACGTGGCCGACAAGGGCCGTGAATTCGTGGAGCAGGATAGAGGTCACAAATGGCTAATGTCAATATAAGCTTTTTTGCAGAATTTTTTTATATTGATTGCAATTAAATGTTGTTTTGTTTACATGTAATGCAAAAAAATAAATTTGAAAAAATGAGTTTCGATTTTTTTATTGACAAGCACACGATCGTTTGAAGTATAAAATACGATGATTTTCTGAAGAAAGTAGAGATTTATCGAGCTATTTGCTAACATCTAAAGTCACCAGAAGTGTAACGTCAAATACCTTTTCTTTTCAGTTGAATTATATTTTTGGAATTGTTTGCTATCCATTTTAACTTCAGTTACAAATCTTGTAGCGGTTTTTATCTATTTTTTTTTTATTATTGTAACTTTTTTTTTTGGAAATTGATATACTTTAATTTTTTTGAAATCATATCTGAAGTTTTAAAATTATTTTGTTGTCGATTGAATAAAGACGTTACACATCTTGCAGCTGTTCTTATACAGCTGATTTTTAGAATTGTTCACTTAGATTTGTGAGATCAATTTTTTAAATCGATTTTAATAAACCTGCTTTTTCGATTTATTCTATAGTAAATACTTTCCGATTAATTGTGATTTATACAATATAACCGCAGTAATCGTTAAATAATTCTTGTAAACCATTTATTTATTCCAGCAGTTTGGTTTTTAATCGAAAAAATGGCCACGCCGGAAACAACTTGAAATAATAATCGCGATGCGGTCGTTGGACATATTTAATTAGCTCGAGGCCATTCATTTGTCTTGAGCGAATTATATTTGCCGGTAACTTTTAATTATTGTGATGTATGGAGTTGCCTAAAAAAATAGAGTCGCAAGTAAGGCCCGAATTTTCTTTTTTAGTTGCTCGGTCAAACGATTCGATACGGTAGCATGACGTGTACATCGATCTACGATTCAATTAGAAAGCGTAGAGAAAGCGAAGGGGGCACATCTGATGCTACTTGCATCTCTCATTACTTCGGACACGTGTTGTTTCACAGAGAATCATTCCTCGTTACAACGCCGCAAAGTGAACAACTGTAGAAAATATCACGTCGATCGCAGCAAGCGAAAGAGTAAAAATATTTCAAATACAATTATATAATCTATCGTGTGTGTTGTGTGAGTGCAGTGTTGAAAGATGGACCAAAGCCGTTTTAATCAGTTGAAGAGCTTACGGGAAAACATCGTGTGGAAGGTCGAAGAACAACGACTAGCCTTTCTTCGTCGAGTCGTGGCGTTGATCGAAGATTGGGAGGACGACTTACCCAATCTCCGGCACATCTTTCAACCCGCAGAAATCGAGCTTCTACTCGTGGACGCAGTCAATTACTTTTCTTATGACAGGAATGGTCATCCTGGAAGGACGTTCGTCGATTTCGTGGCTAGGTCCGGCTACGTCGACGAGCCTGCCAAAGTCAAGGGTCGCAGTGGCGTCAGGCCATCGTTGCGACGCACCACGCCGCTGCATCATCTCTTCGAATTGCATTGGAACCTTAAAAGAGAACATTGGTTTCACGGTCTCGGCGGTCTCGATTGGTTATGTTTCAAGCTTCTGAAAATTTACGACCGATACGACGTGAATTACGTAGACGCGAAAACCGGCGTGACGCACTTCCACGTGGCCTGCTGCTGCCTCCTCGCGTCCGACGACGATCAATTAAGAATCATCAGGAGATTCCTCGAGCTCGGCCAGAATCCCAATCGCGTCGTAAGGGAGACGGGCTACTCGCCGCTGCACTTGGCGCTGCAGAGAAATAACGGGGAAGCGGCGCTGTTGCTGCTGAGAGCCGGCGCCCGTCCGAACGTTGCCACGAAGTACGGGGACACTCCTCTGCACATAATGAGCCAAAAAGGCGATCCCGGCGCCGCCGTTGCCGAGACGTTTTTCCGAGCCTGCGACGAATCGAATCGGCTGGTACGGATCGAGGCTCGGAACCGCGATGGTAACAGGCCGTTGGCCGAGGCCTTGCTCCATCAAAACGTGCAGATGGCCGCGTTACTGCTGAGACGTGGCGCCAATCCGAATTCAGTCAACGGGTTTGGAAATACTCCTCTGCACATCTGCGCGCGAGGCCACATCGCCGGTGTGCGAAGGCGCCTTAAAATTGAATCGGCGGTGACTTTGTTCAAGATCTGCGACGAATTGAATCTGGCTTTGCGGGTCAACGCTCGGAACGACGAGGATAAAACACCGTTGGAAGTGGCCATAGCGAATCTATTGTCGGATACCGTCGACGTGCTCTTGGATCATGGCGCTGATCTTTACAAAGGCCTTTTTTCAACCGTTATCGATCCAAAAATGATTTGTCATTCGCTCGCAATAAGTGTAATGAAAGCGGCGTCCGGTTTTCTGATCGTCGCCGAACGTCTCGAGGCAAAAGGCTATGATTTTAGCCGAAACGACGCCCTGACGATCATGAAATGTTTTGCTGAACTTGGATTGTTCGAGAAGTTTACGGTGGTGAAAAAAAAAAAGTTTTACGACGACGAGAAATTCACGAGCCAAGCGAAGAAAATAATAGTGAATTCGAGTCTGTCGCTCTACGAGCTGATCCATTTGCGGTCCGAAGAGGAGGAAAAGCTGCTCACATATCAGGACTACTTCCGGTTTGCTAGCTCGCTAAATTTGTGGAAGCTATCTACAGAGTTCCACGATGCTTGCGTTCTACATGTGTGCGAGAAAATGTCGAGAGGATTTTTTCGACGCTGGGCGCTGGATCCGTTCCACGAGTTGATTCATAAGAGGCTGCCGCTCGAGTGCTGCGAAATGATCCTGGAAACGCTGAACAATCAAGATTTGTACAACATTTGCTTGGCGGCTGCAGGTCCAAGCACGTCTTGAAAAGATTTTAAAAATTTGTTTACCTTAGGACATAAGGCCTTTTTAGAATATTTAAAAAGTATGTTATAAATATTTTTGTACACGTGTTATAAGTAGCACATTATGAGCACGCCAGAAGTAGCCTCGCTGCGCTCGGGCCCTACACCACGCCGTTCCGTTAAGGGGACCTCCCTCCTCCAAGTTGAAAAAAAAGTTTTATCAACGATTTTTTTTAATATAATAAAATGACGTATCTTAATGAAACTTTTTATATATACTTTATTGACCTTATACTACATAAAAAAAAAATTTTATAATTTTTTGACACCCAAGGTCGTCTGCTAAAATTATTTCAAAAAGACACGAAAAAACCGCGGCGGGAATGATTAAGAAAAAACCATTCATTTTATCACCCTGAAATATTAACACAATACTCTGTCCATGTTACTGCTCAGAATGAACTAGAATGAAAATCATTGGATAAAAATAAAGAAATGGCGGCGTATTTTCGAAAATCGAAATTTTTTTTGGAAATTGTTTAAATATCCAAAAATATTATGCCTATTTTACAAGTTTTGATCATCGGTTGAACATTTATCAGAAGTTGTATTTTGATGTGCAGATGAACATATTACAATATTGATTGATTGATTGATTGATTGATTGATTGATTTTTTATTAGGGGCCTTTGGGTATAACCCTATCTGGCCCAAATTGATCTAATCGCTGGAGACCAACACTTGTATTTTTTGACTTTTATGCCATTTTCACTTTTTAATAGAGCATAAGCTTATGCACATGATTTTTTACAATAAATTTTAATTCCTCATCCAATTTTACATTGAAAATCATCTTTCATACATTTTTTCATATTCACCCTAGGAAATCAAAATGAAATTTGACAAATCAAATTTAAACTTTGAGACCCTGTAGATCTTTAAGGAATGAACCTAGAGGGCTGACATTTTCAGTATTTTCATTTTTCAATGTATTCTTCAAGAGTGAATACTTTGTTTCAATTTTTATTTTGAACTATCAACATTAATACATAATATGTAATAAATAAATCTATAAACATACAAAATAAAAATTAATATATGAAAATAAAAACTCGAGTTATTATTTGACCGATCAACACGCATAAAAACGCAACGCGCGAGCGAGAGACAGAGACGCAGAAATACACAATGCTACATTGAACGTTTCATAGACATGAGCGCTGACTGCCGAGAGTACTGCTCGCCCGTGCCGTTGCCGCAGAAGCGAGCAAGCAGTTATTCAACACTACCCGACTGGAAACACAATTCCGGCGCAGTTTTGGGCCGGACTAGATGCCTGATTTAGTAATCTGGTTCGGATCAGGCTCCAGACTTGGCCCTGATGAGGAATGTAATAAGGTTCAATACCGGACCGGATAAGTATTTACTAAAATCAGGCCCTGTTGCGGGCTTTATCAGGGCCTGCAAAAATTCCTGAAGTTTATCCCCTCACGTGTAAGCACGTGTATATCTGGGCCTGTTAAGGCCCTGAAGTTGCCTGATTTAGAATTATTATTTTAAGATATAATTACACTCAAGGGAAGAAAAAACAGAAAAAACTAAGATTATGTTAATTACA
>CACVKI010144474.1:0-13122 GCA_902732785.1 Trichogramma evanescens
GATAAACTGAGCTTACTTAAAATATTAGGTAGACAGGTTTAAAATGAAAATTTCATGTACGAAATTTCCTTGAAGAGCAAGATCCTTTAAATTTCTTCTAATATTTATTTGCCCGTGTTTTTTAACGAATTCTTTTGATTGTGCAGTACGCTTACATAATCGTGCATTATAAATTATGCCCGTGAGGATTAAGATTCACGTACGTAAAAGAGGTAAAGCAGAATTAATTGTGAGAGTTTAAAGTCCACGTAATAATTTAGCGTCCTCTGATTGTACAATGAGTTTCATACGAGATGTGTAGTTTCAGTCAGATGGATTTTAATTTTGGAAATGTACCATATAGAGACATACACTGACCGTCGATTACCTTGGCTATACCTGAGCGAAAAATGAGTTAACTTCAAAGTGCCGTAGCTCAGTTTCTGTCATCGTGCGTCTGTTTGTTAAACTTCCAATTTTTAAAGTAAATAAAAGTTATTACGTTTCTTGAAACGTCAATATCCCCTTTACCAATTAAATGTATACCTCCATTAAATATATAAATGTTATAGACGGTAACTGAAATACACTGCTTTCAATAATAACAACAACAACAACAACAGCCCCCAATATCGACCTATTTTTTTAATATCTAAAATACTAAAATGCAAATATTTTGAATAAAAAGTTTCCCTCGTGGTGCGCTGCGTAACTTACGCATGCGAGTTGTTATTTCTGGCATGAGGACATTTTTCGGAGTCAGCGGAGCCTCGACGGTGAACAGCGTCTGCTGTACCTGTTGCGATGTCGTCGTGCGCGAGTGAGGCGACTCCTCGTTCTTCGACGAGCTGTTGAACGACTGCTGCGACGGGTGCTTGCTGCGTCCCTCCGCTACGGAGCCCATCGCGATCCCGTTGACTTTGTGATTGGAGCTGCTACTTTTACTCTGAAAAGCAATAACAACAACAGTCGTTGAGATTTCAACAGAATTTTCCTACGATGGATTTTAGATAATTGTCGTTTGTCAATTGTTTGGTCAAAACTTAAAATACGAATAGCTCGTATGCGTGTGGCGGAATTTTCCTCTTTAGAATACCAGCCCGAGCTATTAACGCCGAACGTTTGTTTGTTTGTTTATTTGTTAATATATATCCCACCTGTATAAACTGTCGGTGATTGCCATTCGTGCGGAAGTATTTTCATTCATTATGATTGGCGATAAATTTAGACGATAACTACCGAAAATAGCTTTGTTGAGCATTTCGTGTATTAGATGGGTGGTTAATAATATTTTGATGCGGAGATTCGAGCCAAAACATTTAATCCGACAGTATGCAAGATCGTTTTCGTTTTCGGAATACTACTAAGGATCGGATAGGAAATTGTACCTTTCAGTTAGTTTCATTGATGCGAATCGTTATGTGCTAGAAATGCCTAACATTTTGTGGCTGTATGATGTACCACGTTTATTTAACGGTAATTTATTGTCATTATAAAATTCGTGCGAATCATCGTATTTACACATTTTCAATAGTTATCTTTAATTTTCTTTATCTAAATGGTAAAACATCGGATAAATTGGATTTGTTAAAATGAAATCATTCATAATATCATTTATTTAGTACCTGTGATTTATACAATTATTTTTATTTTGCCACTTTGGGCATTCACTGGAAAAAGTGCTCGCCATCTAGCGGTAGAAAATGATAGTATATCTCAAAACATATTGAATTGTGATTTCTCGATCATTAAGCCACTATTAATATTTACCATTTCTACCAGGGGTTGTGAAAGGTTACGCATAATTTTTTTGTAAATTTGTGAGAGTAGCATGGAATAGCGTTTTTATGGTTTTGAAAGTTGTATGGTTCAAAAAATTAAAAAAAAAACCATAAAAATACGGCCTTTTCATACTATCATTTCACGGTGCCCAACGTTGAAAAGAACATTTTAAAAATTGGAAAATCTTCAAAAATATTTATAAAAATTCAACATATACTCTTTGACGAAAATTTTAGCAATTAAATGACCTGACAAAGAGACGCAATCACGAAACAGACTTTTGAAAGTCTGCAGGGAGCTCGTGGTTTCACGCAACTTGAGGGAATTGCGGTACAGTCGAATAAGCACAAAAAGTACAACAAAAGTATCCGAAGGTTAAATTGAAATCGATCCCTCCATTCTTATCATGTGTCTCTCCTATTTTCCGATTCAAAGTTCTTGGCTTTCTACAATTCGGAATACTTTTAATAAATACGTCGAAACGTTGAAAGTTACGGCCCCCGGGTGTCACGCGCATGCAACGTGCTATTGTGTCGCTCGAGGTACTGGGAATTGATATCGAGATTAGAGTACGCACTCTCTCCGCGTTACGCGTTCCTTTCATCGAGACGAGTGCTCGATGCAGATAGTTATGATATGATTGGGTTACTTTGATGCATCGCGCATTACAGTGCGTTTTCATTTACAAAATTCGTACGTGTAAGTACGATCCTGATTGTGTTATTCGCGTCACGAATGGACTATTTTATATAGCGATATCACCTTGGGACCGAAGAGAGCTTAAATAGATCAACTGCACGAGATTAGGAAAATATCACTTATAAAAATTGCAATGCAGGCATCGATACGATCTTGCACTGTTTAGTTTTTGTGAGCAGAATTTCGAAATGAATTATGACAATTGTGGAATTTCATTCATTAACAACTCACATTCTAATGAAGGTATATCAAAAGATAATTCTCGTTTGTCTCTTTGTAAATACGACAAATTTTCCGACATGTTTGGAGGGATAAAAAGGCAAAGGAGTATCTTTAATGTCTATTAAGATAATGCAGCTCAACATTGTTCAGACAATGCAAGTAATAAGAAATGCTGGTAGCAAATTCCTTTTATTTGTTTGTTAAAAGGGCGCATTAAAAATTTGTAAAGAAAATAATGAAGTAAACGTAACTGCAAAAGTTTTCGTCGATCGAAGTAATCATAAAACTATTAAAAAGTACTCGTTCGATTTATAAAGAAAAACAATTGTATCTCTTATTATTTTTTTCTGAATCGCTCCATTTAATTTATACTTTTATACTATTTTTCATTCTAATATTTTATGGTGTTGTATCTGTATTTATTAAAAAAAAAGTAATTAAGCGAAGCCGCTTGAAGCTTTAAAAAAGCGTGTGTTGCAGCGATTGTCTAGTCAAAAAGGCTGATAGCGCGTAACGCGCGTAATCTAATATTAGACTCGTCGCGAGAATAGATTGTCACGAATCGATAATATACTAGTTTTACAGGACAGGGTACACGCGTTCGCGTCTGATTGTAACAGCGGCTAAACCGTAGCTGACACTTCGTAGAAAACAATTGCACGCGTCTATGATTTATCGATGATTTTACTCCTCTTCTTCCTTTTTTTTTTGTTTTATTTTTTCAATTAAGGTTTAGATGGGGATTTTGTGTGACGGGGCGTAAGTTTCGTCGAAACCATCGAATCAGAAAATAAATGAAAGGATTTACGAAGTTAAAAATCAATTGAGTAAATAGTGCGGGTACTTGAAGAAGTAGGATTAAATAAAATTCTTACGAAAACCGTGGCTGATATACATGGGCAGAGAGCTTTTCTCATAAAAATGTGATTAGCCATAGATTTACGTAGAAAGTTAGTTAGCTTCTAGTTAAATCGAATTAGTTTTTTTTTCAAGTTTATATCGTGATTAAATCGTAATAGAGGTGCAAAATAGTATTTTTTTAGCATCGATACATCATTTGAAAAAACGAACTGTTCGAAGAAAAAAAAGTAATATAAAACAAAGAAAAGAAAACATCTAAATGATCGATATAATATCAAATGTGAATAATGGCCATGATATCCAATTACGCTGACATCATGATTCAAAATTAAGGACATTCGCACAAACACATTACCCATCGGTATCTAATAACGTGGTAAAACTAAATGAGCCATAATTCGAAAAATAAAAAGAAAACTATGTATCATTATTATTTTACCGAAAAAATTGTTAACATCCATTTCCAAAATTTGTTTTTATTACAGCGTATTAAAATCGTAAGATCGACTGCAGAAGATGAAATAAAAAAATAGTACGCAACTCGCCCGGCTGTTAATCTTGCACTCGTGTCAATCCACGCTGACTTGACACTCGTGCAAAAACAAACGACAACCTCTCGGCACCTTGCGCAATGCACTATTTCGAAGCTATTACAGAATTTCCTCCGGGAGCGATGAGATTACAACCAATATGAATTATTCGATTATCCTAGCTCGCGTTTATTAGATTTTGCGGGATTAGCGGTCGATAATTCATCGGCGATGGCCCTTAAATTAAACCTGTCAAAAATCAAAATCGAATCGCTGCTAATAGTTATGCTGCAAACTCACATTCGCACGGCTCGCCGGCACGATGTAATTGAGATCGAGAGCCGGCCTGGCGTCGTCGGGGGTGGCCGACGCGGCCATCACCATGGTCGAGCCCGTGTAATTGGCCGGTTGAAATCGCTGATTGAACTTGACGAGATTCTTCACGATCATCGAGTTCATGAAAACGATGAGCACGAGCGGCACTATGAGACTGACGAGGCTGTCGATGCTGTTGACGATCCTCATCACCTCCATCCAGTCGTCCTTCATCTGGCAGTACTCGTTGCCGTCGGAGCCCAGCTTGATGCCGGCCGTGAAGAAGGCGTAGGTGTGCGACAGCATGGCCAGGGCCAGCAGGCCCAGCACGGTTTTTTTGGCTCGCGACACCGTGCACATGTTCGGCCGACGCAGCGGGTACTGCACGGCGATGTAGCGCTCGACGGTGAACGCGACGATGAGCCAGACGCTGAGCGAGCTCGCGACCGAGCTCACGTAGACGAGGGTTTGACACCAGCCCTCCTTGTTGAAGACCTGCCAGCCGATCGTGCCGTTGAGCCAGACGAGCAGAAGGGTCACCAGAAAGGTCAAGTCGGTGGTCGAGAGCGCAGCGAGGTAGTAGCTGGACGAGCGCAGTTTCAGATGGGTATTGAGAAATACCACGCAGCTCAATAGATTGCCCATGAGACCGAGCAAGATGATGCTCGGCACGTAGTAGAGCTGGGCAAAGTCCAGCAGGGCGTAGAGAAACGACTGGCAATGATCCTCGTCGCTTATTTCACCGTTACCGACAAAGTCTTCGGCTTGTTCGGCCGTCCAATTGGACGGCTCGTAGACGCCACCCCCCGCGACGGCTGCCGCGGCGGATTGTGCCTGGGACCGCTTGAATCGGTAATAATAACGTGTCTGGGTTGTCGTCGTCGTCGTCGTCGTCGGCGAGCCACTGAGGTAGAGCAGCGAGGTCGAGCAGCCGAGACGCTGCAACGCCACCAGGCTACCGAGCATCCACAACATCGTCAACAAAACAACAACAAACAACAGTAACAATAACAACGATCACTGATTGACGTGGGACGATCAGAAACGATGGATCACATGTGTACGACGCGTGGTGAAATTATCTTCCATTAGCTCGCGTTCAATGCGAGAGCGATTTAATGTTCGAATTTATAGGAGCTTTATTATGTCTAATGAAATACGTGCACTTCTCCGATCTCTCTCTCTCTCTCTCTCTTTGTATACGTGCTCGATGTGTAAGCGCGCAATTGCAACTGACGTTCGATTCTCTCGCGCGGACTGTTTGAGCTTTCAAGAGCTGTTCTTCTCTCTCGTCGTCAACGGACGGCGTCGACGCTCTCGCATGCGCGTTGCTGCGTAACATTCGCAACTATATATATATATACACGTCTCTATTCATACGCACAATACATCCCTTCGTTCTGCGACGCTGCTTGTAACACTTCTCCTTCTCTTTTTCGTCGAGGGTAATGTAATGCGTGAAACCTGGAAACACCCCTAGAATTATTACGACTCCACACGCACGCAGGCTCGCTGTTGAAATATTTTGATTTCCCAGTAGTACGACTTGATTATCGAATCGCAACGAGTTTGATTTTAAATATACTGGTTCGCTATACTTTCTCACCCTGCAGTGCTACGAAGTACTGAAAAAAGCGATCACTCGCCTGAAGGGCAGAGTTCAGCCCAACGGCAAGCCCTACACACCCGTGCACACGTACGTGCTCAATCCCAAATCCATCACCATGGGCCAGCTCTACGGCGAGTACGACCTCGGCACCCACGAGTGGACGGACGGCATACTGTCGACCCTGATAAGGGACGGATCGGCGGCCACGGACGACGACAAGCGCTGGTACGTCTTCGACGGGCCGGTGGACGCGGTGTGGATCGAGAACATGAACACGGTACTCGACGACAACAAGAAGCTGTGCCTGACCTCGGGCGAGATAATGCGACTGTCGCCCTGCCAGACGATGATGTTCGAGGTCGAGGATCTGAGGGTCGCGTCGCCGGCCACGGTTTCGAGGTAGAGATACTTATCTTACTTATATAATCCAGGCGACATTATGCAAAGCCTCGAAGAAACAAATGAAGTTTTTCGCGATGTACTCTTCATTTTTTCTTTCTTCGTCTTTTCCTCGATGATGATATATAGAGCCTGCCCAGTTCGTTTGAATTACAATGTTTTATTTCTGCCAAATGACTTTTTCTTTGAACTAAGCGCGTTGGTAGGTAGTGTCCGGACAAACTTTCGTCGAAGATAATGAAGAGTACTTTTTTTTTTTTTTTTTTCGTCTCTCGCCTCTGTGCTTACAAAAAGTTCGCGAACTGTATTATTGGGTTTGTTGGTAAATATTTATCATAGCTCTCGGGCTAATCTGAATTGTATGGAAATATCGCTGATGTGTTTCGTCGGTTTATTCATTCGGAAGGCGGGAGATTACGCGAAGGCGCGGTGCGCAGGCGTTATAATGATTAGTTCTAGTCTATTTAACAGAATTACCATTCAACGAACTTTTCCACGCAGCTTATCAAAGAATTTTTTTTCATTATTTTTTTTTTGCCCACAAATAAGCGGCCAGCCACGCGAATATTCAAATTTTTTGAACGAAAAATTGAGGGGTGCAAAAATATGTGTGCATCTTTGCGTGAGCTTAATGTTGATATAATATTTTTGTTGGCGACAAAATAACAAATCCCTTTTTTTCTTTGTTTATCAAACACACACAGATGCGGTATGGTCTACATGGAACCACAGGGCCTGGGCATCGATCCGTTCATCGACTGCTGGATTAAACAATTGCCCGGGGCAAGTTTCTACGCATGAAAAAACTTCTTCTCACCTATATTGTTTCGACTTGTGTACCGCAGTCACCTTCGAGTATCGATGTCTGAATCTTTTAACTCATTTACTTTTCTTGGTATTTTTAGTATTTAAACGAGGAGCATCGCCAAGAGCTGTCGGACTTGACTTACTTCTTCGTCATACCGGGTCTGCAGTTTTTACGCGCCAATCTCAAGGAGTTGGTAACGAGCATCGATTCGGGATTAGTGATCGCCTACTCGAACGTGATGAATTATCTGATCGGCACCATCAAGTATCAAGAGGACATGATTTTTCCAGGTTTATATTTTTTTCCCGTCTCTCTGGAATTCAATGATTCATCTTTCACTCTCTCTCTCTCTCTGTCCGCGCATTATAGCTTATCTGTTCGAGCCCTGGTCGGCGTTCGCCCTCACGTGGAGCATCGGGGCTACTTGCGATGCGGAAGGTCGCTACTTGTTCAGCGAGTGGCTGCGGCATAAACAAGAGGCCGGCGAGCATCAGCTTCTCTTTCCCCCGGAGGGCTTGGTTTATGATTATCGGTAAATATGTATATCCAAGGGATTGCGACGCGTCAAAGAGACACAAAAGACAATTTTTCTTCGTTTCTCCTGTCTTTTCGCAGACTTCAGTACGAGAAGAGTTTGGACATGGATAATCCGAACAGCGAGAGAGACCTCATGAAGTGGGTGAAATGGCACGACGATCTGCCGTCCATTACGATAAGACCGGATCAACAATTTTCAGGTACGTACGATACATACTGTACTCACTCTCGAGCACGCAATAATCGATTCGCGCGAGCGCAAGCCCACCCACCCGCTCGTGGAGGGCTTCAACAACTACTCGAAATGTCCCTCCTCCTCCTACTGCATTTTGCAGACATTGAGATTCCCACGGTCGATATGGCACGTAGCACGGCGCTGATACATTATCTGCTGACGACGGAGTGCAACATTCTGTGCGTGGGGCCGTCGGGCAGCGGCAAAACCCTGACCGTGGCCGCCAAGCTGTCGCGCGAGATGCCCAGCAAGTACATCTGCGAGTTCATCATATTCTCGGCGAGGACGTCGGCCAATCAGACGCAGGTTCGTATATGTAATACATAATAAATAAAAATAGAGATATGGTACATTTATACATATAAAGTACCGCATTCGTCTTCTGCGGGGTTTATTTTATTACACGGCTCTCGCTCTGTAATTCTCCGATATACTCCCTCGACTTGCTCGCGCACAGGATCTGATCGACAGCAAATTAGATAAGCGTCGCAGGGGAGTGTACGGGCCGCCGCTCACCAAGAAGCAGATATTTTTCATCGACGACCTGAACATGCCGGCGCTGGAGACTTACGGTGCCCAGCCGCCCATCGAGCTGTTGCGTCAGTACATGGATTTCAAGGGTACATCATATTATATATAAAATACACATACGTCATTCTCGATGTTTTATAAAGTCACGTGAAGTGAATATCGACAAAAGGAAAACTCGTGAAAAATTTCATACCGAATTCATAACTCGACGGATTTTCTCTCTTTTTTTTCGTATACGAATGGTACGGTACGTATATACGTGCCGTATTCATAGGCTGGTACGACAGGAAGGAGATCGGCGACTTCCGGCACATCGAGGACGTTAACGTAATAAGTGCCATGGCACCGCCCGGAGGCGGTCGCAACCCCGTCACGGCTCGTCTTCTCAGGCACTTCCATTTCATTGCCTTCCCGGACATGGACGAGAGCGCAAAGGTAAACTACGTATAATATAACGGGTGAATACCGTCCAAGTACCGCACGGAAAGATATAGGGTCGCGAAGCCACATATATATATATTTTTTTTTTCACGTCGCAATTCTCGACTCCCTCGGGGCAACAATTTTTCCGATTTTTTCGATTATTATAAATCGATGCATAACAATGCAACGACGAGATGTGGGCTGGGAAAAAGCTGCAGATGGGAACTTTTTTTTTTTCCTCTCTCATTGAACTTTCCCAGGGTAAAAACACGTCGATGATCAAGGTCGAAGGACGGAACAGCAGCAGCAGCAGCAGCAGCAGCAGCAGCAGCAGCATCATATAATAATAATTGGCGTATGTGTATGCACATACATACGCGAGGGAAGTTCGCGTGGCGCGTTAATTGGCATTCGGGTATTCTTCCACGTGTTTCGCTCGTAGCGTCGCGTGAGCGTCGAGTTTTTTCTTGCACCTCGCCGCACCTCTGAAACAGTCGGGGAAACGACATAATTGCAATTTACACACCGGAAAAATATCGAGTCGCGTATAGAAATGATTGATGCTCGCGTGTGTGTGTGTATGTGTGTATTTGCTACTACCCGCTATGGGTTAAAACGATCTCGGGGCAGCAGAGGTAATTTCCTCTTTTTTTACTCTTTCTCTCTCCGCACCGAGTCAAGTACCTCCCAGAGCGCGCGCGGGAAACATAAGGAATGTATACTATATACTATTGTATATATTGACATTGAGAGCAGCTTGAGCCGAAAGGAAAGTTTTTACAAGTCGCTCAGCTCGCTCGCTCGCGTATTGTTCCAGTCTCAAGTACATTTTGTAATTTTGCAGCGCGGAATTTTCGGCACGATTCTGACTTCTTGGCTGTCGCGGACCGCTTTCCAGGACGTGTTCCTGGAGCCCTTGCTAAGCGGATCGCTGCGCGTGTTCGCGATAGTTAGCAGCGAATTTCTCCCTACGCCGAGCAAATCGCACTACAGCTTCAACGTGCGGGACTTCGGCAAAGTTTTCCAGGGCATACTCATGGCCGATCCGGCGCACATCAAGGTTCGACAATATATAATGTCCTTAACAATCAAGTCAGCTTATAGCAGCAGCAAAGTTTCGCGATACTTATCTATCCGATCGTTTCTCATTTAATGTTGTATTATAGCAAGTGGACGATCTGATGCAGCTCTGGTATCACGAGAGCTATCGGGTCTACAGCGATCGCCTGACCAACGACGCCGACAGACAGAGATTCCAAAATATACTGCTGCAGACGCTGATCGAGGAATTTCATTACGACGCGAATCGCGTGAGGCGCGAGGGTGTCCTGTACTACGGCGACTTTTGTAATCCGGAGGGTCGCTACGAGCGGGTGCGCGAAGCGAAAAAGGTAAGCCACTCGTCGTCGTTGTCGTCGTCGTCGCTGCTGTCACCATACCCCCCGCGTAAATCGATTCTCTCTCTTTATTTTTCTCTCTCTTCCTTCGTTTTCCCGCTTTCCGTATCGACTTGTAAATTCACGGCGCACTGTATAGATGGAAAAAGTCCTCATGGAAATGTTGGAGAATTACAATAGCCAGACGACGGTGCCGATGAATCTGGTATTATTCCAAGACGCCATGAATCACGTGTGCCGAATAACCCGCGTGCTGCGACAGTCGCCGGGCAATGCTCTCCTCCTGGGCATGGGTGGCTCGGGTGAGTTTGTGTTTTCCACATTTTTATACGTCATTTGCGTATGATTTTTGTAGCTCGTAGAAAGCTGATGTGTATATGCGAAAATCCGTCAAACAGTTGGTATTTATTCAACAGTCATGCTAATTTTTAATTGTGCAACCACGCTAATAAATAAAGTGTCATTCGATTTATTGACAAAATGCCAATATTCCTTGAAAAGGTCACTTTGTGGGATATAGAATTTCGTGTTTTTAAATATTTAGAGATTTTTTATTGTATTTCAGATTTTATTTTCGATCTGTCAATACATTCTGACAATGCGCAAATAGAGTTAATATTTTTGTTCAAGAGACAGAGGATGAAACAGTGTCCATCATTCGCGATGCTCAGCTTCAAAATCCAATATCCCCAAATAGCCTTATCAAGAAACTTTTTGCCCTTTGGCGTGCTTGCATAATCTTAAAAGTTACTTATAAAATCAATACTAAGTTTTTTTGTTGAATAAATATTACCAAATCATTGGATTTACCCATATACGCGCGATCGACAGTTTTTGTTTACGATACCGTGCTTGTATTTTTTTCTGGCTTTCCCTAAACGTCGTCGATCTGGGTAATTTATGATTTCTCTATATACGTATTTTCTCCCTCTCTCCCTTTTAAGGCCGTCAGAGCTTGACCAAGCTATCTACTCACATCGCCGAGTACATCTGCTTCCAAATTGAATTGAGCAAGACTTACGGGGTGCGCGACTGGCGCGACGACGTCAAGGACATCCTCCTGAAAACGGGCTTGAAGCCCGGCACGCAGTCCGTCTTTCTGTTCTCCGATACCCAAGTTGGTAAAACAATTTCAGTCGCTCGTCGTTATAGTTTCAAAAGACGGATACAGAAAAAAAAGTTAAGCTTTCGTATACATAGATAAAGAGCGACGTGTTCCTCGAGGACATCAACAACATACTCAACAGCGGCGACGTGCCCAACATCTATCAGCCCGACGAGCTCGACAAGATCTTCCAGGCGATGCGCGCCCGGGTGCAGGAGTCCGGCCTGCAGATCAATCGCAGCAATCTCCTCTCGGCCTTTCGCAAAGTGGTGAAGAACAACCTGCACGTCGTGCTCACGATGACGTAACTACTGGAAGCTAACTGGCTTTTGTTTTCTATACTCCGCGCTATACTCGTTTATTGCGTTAACGTTATACCGCGTGTGCTGCTTTTTTTGCTTTGCAGACCTATCGGCGAGCTTTTCCGGGCACGCATCAGGCAGTTCCCGGCGCTGATCAATCTCTGCACGATCGACTGGTTCGATCCGTGGCCCGACAGCGCGCTCCAAGTTAATAAACTCTCCTTTCCTATATTATATACCAATTCGCTCGCTTTTCATAGAACAACGAGGCGAAATTAGATTAAAAATAAAAACGTGCGCGCTCACGAAAAAAGAAACTATGTTTCTCACTCTCTGTTATAGAACGTGGCGATGCACTTCCTGCAGAACGTAAAGGACGAGGCGTTCACGGACAGCGTCATGAAGTCCATCGTGAAAACCTGCCAGTTCATGCACTCGAGCGTCATCAAAGCCAGCTCGGATTTCCTTCAAGTACAGTAGAACGAGGATAAGTTTTCGTTTTTTTCTCTCGTTTTTATTTTCTCTTTTTCTTCCAACCCTCGCTACTCTGACGATTGTATCCTCGTATCCTCTTTCGTTACATATGGGTTTTTTTGGTCGTAGGAGCACAGTCGTCACAATTACGTAACGCCCACGTCTTATCTGGAGCTGATCTCCAGTTACGGCCACTTGCTGGCTAAAAAGAGAAACGAGCTGAATCTCGGAATATCGAGATTGTCGACGGGTAAGAGAGCTTTTCTCCGATAATTCCACGCGGAGGACCTTCGAAATACTGTAATTACATGTACTTGTGTGTGTATATGTGTGTGTACGCAGGCTTGGAACGTTTGGCCGAGACGGAAATCGAGGTCAAAGATATGCAGGTGCTTTTGGAAAAAATGAAGCCCGAGCTGGAGGAGGCCGCGATCGAGACCCAGGCCATGATCGTGCAAATACAAAAAGATACCGTGAGTAACGTGTCGTGCGTGTTTGACTCGATTAAACACCGATAGAGCTTAATTGAGTCGATGCATTGTTCATATATAAATCGACGAGAATCAATCAAAGGATACGGCTAATTATTCACGTCGCAATGTTTGATCACACACACACGTACAGGCCGTGGCTGAGATCGCGCGCCAAGAGGCTGCAGCCCAGGAGGAGGAGGCCAGCAAATTAAAAATGGAAAATCAAGCCATACGCGACGAAGCCGAATACGATCTCAGTAAAATATCCCTCTTTTTAGTGGTTTCTCCTTTTTTTTCCCTTGTTTTGTGTGTTTTATGCGCGCGAGAATGCGCAAACGAGAGCTTATATTAACTTTTGATGTCATTTCTCCCACTCACTATAACACACACACACACACACACACACACACACACACACACACACACACACACACACACACA
>CACVKI010144474.1:14816-29612 GCA_902732785.1 Trichogramma evanescens
TTTGAACGCAAATTTTATTTTTTATCTTTTTTAATTAAGGTTGCCGGCGAGCGTCCCGGCGAGAAGCTCAACGATTACTGGACACCGGGCAGCGCTCTGCTCTCCGACGCCGGTCACTTTCTCTCCTCGCTGGAGAATTACAACAAGGAGGACCTGAACGAGGACATGATCAAGAGCCTGAAGGGCTACATCGAGAATCCGGACTTTCAGCCGGCCAAGGTCGCCACCGTGTCCAAAGCCTGTCACTCGCTGTGCTTGTGGGTGCACGCCATGTACAACTATTATTTCGTCAACGAGAGGGTCAAGCCGAAGATGCAGGCGTTGAGAGAGGCCGAGGAGGGCTTGAGACAGACCGAGCTCACTCTGGCAGCGGCGGTGGACAAGTTGCGTCAGGTCGAGGTCGGGGTGGAGTTGCTTCAGGCCAAGTTTAGGCGCGGCGAGGCCAAACAGGCCGAGCTCGAGAGACAGAAGCAGCTCTGCGAGGATCGCATGTCTCGCGCCGTACGACTCATCGGGGGCCTGGCCGAGGAGAAGGTGCGCTGGGCCGAGACCGTAGCCCTCATTAGACACGACCTCAAGAACATCATCGGCGACATCCTCCTGTCGGCCGGAGCCATAGCCTACCTCACGCCCTTCATGGACACCTATCGCAAACGACTGCTCACCTCGTGGTATCGCACCCTGGGCAAGAACGTGCCGCACACGCCGGGCTGCTCGCCCGTCTCTGTCCTCGGCGACCCGGTGGAGATACGTCGCTGGCAGATCGAGGGTCTGCCCCGCGACTCCCTCAGCGTCGAGAACGCCGTGCTCGTTACCAATTCGAAGCGATGGCCGCTGTTCATCGATCCCCAGGGACAGGCGAATCACTGGATACGCAACTCGGGGAAGCAGGGTGGACTGTCGATCGTGCGCATGAACGACAAGGACCTGCTGAGGGTGATCGAGAGCTGTATACGATTCGGTCGTACCTGCCTCATAGAGAACGTCGGCCTGGAGTTCGAGGCGTCGTTGGATACGGTCCTCATGCGAACACTGTTCCGTCAAGCGGGTGTGCTCAGTCTCAAGATCGGCGATAATATAGTGCCCTACAGCCCCGATTTTCGACTGTATCTCACGACCAAGCTGCCGAATCCTCACTATCCACCCGAGATCGCGGTCAAGGTGCTGCTGGTCAATTTCACTTTGACAGCGAGTGGCTTGGCCGATCAGATGCTGTCCCTCGTGGTCATGCAAGAGTGCCCGGATCTGGAGGAGACGCGCAGCGCTTTGATAGTTTCGAGTGCCGACATGAAGCGAGAATTAAGGGATATCGAGGACAGGATATTACAACGACTCTCATCGTCGGAGGGCTCCGCCGTGGACGACGTCGATCTCATATTGACCCTCGAGGCGTCGAAAGTCAAGAGCGAGGAAATCAAGGTTTTTACAATATCCTTCTTACAACGCGCGGACGAAAAAAATTCAAATATCTTTTTTCAATCGTGTAATATACGCACAATGTAGATAAAAGTGAAATCGGCGGAAGTGACCCAGGCGGAAATCGAGGCCGCGCGATCGCTCTACATTCCGATCGCCGAGCGGGCGCAAATTCTGTTCTTCTGCCTGCTGGATTTGCAGCTGGTCGACACGATGTATCAGTACTCGCTTCAGTGGTTCATACAGATTTTCATCAATGCCATGAGGACCTCGCCGAAGAACGGTATAGTATAGGATAGGCGAATGGAGAATAAAAAAAAAATCATATGTTTTTTATTTCGCATCGGAGTGAAAATGAATTGTTTCTTTACTTTTTCTTTCTTTCTTTTTATTGTACGTAGAGAACGTCGAAATACGAGTATCGAGTATCAATGAGAATCTCACGTTCTCCCTGTTCACCAACGTCTGTCGCAGCCTGTTCGAGAAGCACAAGCTGCACTTCGCCTTTCTCCTCTGCGTGCGCATCCGCATGAAAGACAATCTCATCGATCCGGACGAGTGGAGATTTCTACTGTCCGGATCCACTCCCCTGAAGGTATAATAATAATAATAATAATGTACAAATAAAATGAAAAGTTGCCCGAAACAATGCCGCGGGCGAGAGAGAAAATTAAAAGAAGTTTTCTTATATTTATAATTCTTTTTCTCCCCGCGCGCGCGCGAGTGCAGGAAGAGCAGAATCCCGCGCCCCAGTGGCTGACTCAGCGCAGCTGGTCGGAAATACAATCCCTCGAAGCTCTGCCGAAATTTCGCGGCTTCGCAGCCTCCTTCAAGAGTCTCCTGGCGAAATTTAAAATCATTTTCGACTCGCAGCAGCCCGAGGCGTAAGTTTAGACTTTCATAATTAGAGAAGAAGAGAAGAAGAGAAACTTTTCGTTCTTCTCTGCGTATCGCTTTACCGAAATGAGCACTGCTACTTTTCTCTCCAGCGAAAAGTTACCCGACAAATGGGATCAAAAGCTCGACGACTTTCAAAAGATGCTGGTGCTGAAGTGCCTGCGCCCGGACAAGGTGACCATCTCCATGCAGCACTACATCATCGCGCATCTGGGCGGCCGCTTCGTCGATCTGCAGTCGTCGGGCCTCGAGGCCATCTACAAGGAGTCCTCGCCCACGACACCGCTGATCTTCGTCCTGTCCAGCGGCACCGATCCCGCCGCGGAGCTGGCCAAGTTCGCCGACAAGCTGAAAATGTCGCGCAAGCTGTACTCGATGTCACTGGGTCAGGGCCAAGGGCCGCGCGCCGAGCTCATGCTCAAACAATCGATCGAAGTCGGTAATTGGCTCTTCTTTCAGGTAAATTCGCGCACACTCGTGCGCACAGCTGGTCTCGTGTTACAATTTACAATTCTAAACAATACATTTTAATTGTCTTGAACGACGCGATGTTAATTAATTGCGTAGAATTGCCATCTGGCACCGAGCTGGCTGCCGCGACTCGAGCTGCTCGTGGAAAATCTACCCGACTCGACTCATCGAGATTTCCGCCTCTGGCTCACCTCGATGCCCTCGCCCGCCTTCCCCGTCAGCATATTGCAAAATGGCAGCAAGATGACGATCGAGCCGCCCCGCGGCGTCAAGGCCAACGTCATGCGCGCCTACACGAGTCGCGTCGTCGAGTTCCAGGAGTTCCTCGAGTCGGAGAACGTCAAGGTCGACCCGTTCAAGTGTCTCGCCTTCTCCTTGTGTCTATTTCACGCGATCCTCCTCGAGCGACGCAAATTCGGCCCGCTGGGCTTCAACATCCCGTACGAGTTCACCGACGGCGACTTCACCATATGCCTGTCGCAGCTGCACATGTTTCTGCTGGAGTACGCCAGGACGCCCTACGAGGTGCTGATCTACACGGCCGGCCACATAAATTACGGCGGCAGGATAACGGACGACTGGGACAGGCGCTGCGTGCTCACGCTGCTGCACAACTTTTACAACGAGTCCGTGCTCGAGACGGGCCACTGCTTCGACCCGAACGAGCTTTACGTTCAAGTAATCCATCGATCATGCAAGAAATATATACAGGCATCCCTCCGTATTCGCGGCATCCTCATTCGCGGATTTCGCTTATTCGCGGTTTCGTAAATGTGGCTATCCCTCCGCATTCGCGTATGCAGTTTCACTTATTCGCGGTTTTTTACTGCTGGTTTCGATTTTGGGGCCGGATATAATGAGCAAAAATTTTGAAAAATTTTGGGAAAAATTTACGTTTGTATCGAGAAATTGCGTGTTTACTTTCGTAATAGAATACTTACATTTTTTTCGTACAGAAACTTAATATCAGAAATATGTTAACAAAGCTTTGTTTAAACAAGTTTGATGATTCGACGATCGCTTTTACAGTTGCTTTCGAGGAGAAAACGTGTTTTTAACTTTGAATTACTTTGAAATTATTCATTTGTAAAAAATGGTAACCCCGAATAGTAAAATTATAAAGAAAAGAGAGAGAAAAGTTAGGTCGATTGCTGACAAGATACAAATTTTAGATCTTCATGCGAAGTTGGCGATTTCGACACGACTGTGAACGAGCAATGGCTTCGTATCAACAATTGTACGAAGATTTAAGCAAACTTTCGAAACAATCGCGATTAACACACTACTTTAAAAAATCCTGAAAATCCTCATTTACTGTGTTTTTTTTGCATATAGCATTTTTTATAATAAAAGTTATGTAAAACTTTAACCAATCAGGTCTCACCTCAATTTAGGTATACCAATTACCCGTTTTCCCATAAGACTAATGTTTCCATATTCGCGTCACTTTTTGGATACGCATTAACCGCGAATACGGAGGGATGCCTGTATGAAGTTTTTACACGCTGCCTCGTGTAAATTATGATATGTTTGCGTAGCCTCCCCCGGGAAACACGACTTTCCTCGACTACGTGAACCTAATCAAAAGTTTCCCGATCAACGACGTGCCGGGCCTGTTCGGGCTGCACTCGAACGCGGACATAAGTTACGCCCAGGCCGAGACCTACGCCTGCTTGAACACGCTGCTGGAGCTGCAGCCGCGCGAGATCGGCGGCAGCGTCAAAGCCATGGACGAGGTCACGAGCAATCTGGCTCGCGCCGTACTCTCGGGTCTGCCGGACAAGCTCGATTTAAGAGCCATTCAGAAACGGTATGTGACGAATGCGTTGACCTTTGTGTTGCTTCGTGCCCATTGTTCACACGCGTCGTGTACATTTTTTTTTTTTTTTTCGAATAGATATCCCGTGTCGTACGAGGAGTCGCTCAACAGCGTGCTGTACCAGGAGGCGGCGCGCTACAACGTGCTGCTGGACGAGATGCGCAAGAGCCTGAGTGATTTGTTGCGCGCGCTGCAGGGCCTCGTCGTGCTGTCCGAGACATTGGAAGCTATGGCCTCGGCCATGTTCAGCAACAGAGTGCCCAACAATTGGACCAGCAAGGCTTTCTCGTCGCTCAAGCCTTTGGGTAAAAAAATAACAAACAAACAAAAAAACAATACTTTGTATTGTTTCTAATTCGAAGCTAAACTGAGAGAAATACTTTAGAAAAAAGTAGTATACTACGTTATAACACGTTTTACTGAATGAAAAAATATCTTTATTACGCAACGTGGTTAATTTATTATGACACAATAATATACTCTATGTACATAACTAATTTTTCCAATTTAATTTTTCCAAGTGTGTGGACTTTATGTCATCATGTTTTTTTTGTATGAATTCAGGAGCATGGATGGAGGATTTGAAGGAGAGGGTGAGATTTATCAGAAAGTGGCAGGACAATGGCATACCCGCGTCCTTCTGGATCTCGGGCTTTTACTTTCCTCAAGCTTTCTTGACCGGGACTCTGCAGAATTACGCGAGGAAGTACGGGGTTTCCATCGATTTGATTGACTTTTCTTTCAAGGTATAATTTATTTTTACTTTATTAAATGTGATATTGACTTGCGTGTTCAGAATTATGAATTAAATTTTGTTTCTTTAAATTTCATTTCGTAATTTTTCTTTTTACTCGTCGCTTTGTACTGAAAAAATTTCCTCCCTTTGCATTTCAGGTGCTCGCGCAGAAGCCAAAAACTCGCCCCGACGACGGCTGCGTCGTTTACGGCCTCTTCCTCGAGGGATGCCGCTGGGACGGCACTTCCCTGGCCGAGTCTCGGCCCAAGGAGCTGTTCACGAGCATGAAACCGATGCTGTTTCTGCCCGAGGTCAATCACAAGAAGCCCGAGGGCGGCTTCTACGAGTGCCCGGTGTACAAGACGGTGGTCAGGGCCGGCACGCTGAGCACCACCGGCCACTCGACCAACTTCGTCCTGCCCGTGGAGATACCCTGCCGAGAGTCACCCTCGCACTGGATCATAAGGGGCGCGGCGCTCATTTGTTCGCTCGACTTCTGAGACGTGAGTGAAATTTTTCATCTCGTGTCCGTTCGATCAAGGTGCGACGCGTCGTCGGGTAACGCTCGATTTGTCTTTATTTAGAGATGTAGCTGCTTTCGCAAATGGGCGTTCTGGTTGTTTTTTTAGAGTCGAATTTAGTCGACTTCTACCGAAGACTTTGCTTATTTTTTTACAAATTGTGTGAGACATTATCATAGTTACTTTGTATTTGTTTGCTTGAAAAAATAAAATGTATCTTTAGTATACAGAAAAGTACTACTTTCAATCAATTAAGGAGAAATAGAGTCACTATACTAAATTTATCTCAAAATCATACCTTCACTTATGCAATTATTTTTGGTTTTCCACTTTCAGATTTACAAATAAATGTACTCGCCTTCTAGTGGTTAAGGTTGAAAGTGTTATAGTCGTATTTAAAGTGATTGAAACTGGTGCACATTATTTCAAACATTTACCTCATCAAATAATGAAATTAAATTATCATTTTAGTTAATTTAAAACGCACTCAATAATTATAACATAATTGCAAAAAAATTATAAAGTTGATAGCACGATTGAATTAATTTGAAATGAAACAAAAAGTTAATTCAAATTCCCATGTCATTTTCAACACTGAACGCTTAAAAGTTTCAAGTAACGTAATATACAATCGTACCACGATACCAATCGAAGGATATTTAGTTTTGATAATGGGATTAATATTTGACTCACAAGTAACTGTCTAATATACTGGTGAGAAATGAAAACAAATAGGCAGTTGCGTTGCGACCACGAATCGGTAAACATAGGCCTTCGCTACTCATAGTCCTATTTGTAAACATTCGAGCGAAGAAAATTTTGCGTTTCTAGTGACTTTTTCGAACGTGAACGATTGTAAAAAATGGCGAATTTCGCTGTGCGTACAGATCCATCAAAAGGTGCGAATCAATCGAAAAAGAAAAAAAAATCTAGTTGGTTTTATGTCAAAAGTTTATTGTGTGGCGTTGATAAATGCGATCTTAAGCCAAAAAAACTTCAAAAAGAGGATAAGTCAAAGACAAAAAATTATAGAATCACCGATGGTTTGATCAAAAGTGAAAACTATAAAGTAAAACCTAGTGAAAATTCAAAGGCAAACAATCGCAGGAACACCGATGTAATGCTTAAGAGTGAAAACTCGAAGGTAAAATCTAGTGAAAATTTAAAGACAAAAAATAACAGGAGCACCGATGGTTTAATCAAGAGTCAAAATTTGAAAGTGAAATCTAGTGAAAATTTAAAGACAAAATATTACAAAAGCCCCGATTGTTTGATTAAGAGTGTAAGCTCAAAAGTAAAATCTGATGAAAATTTAAAGACAAAAAATAACAGGATTACCGATGCTTTGATCAAAAGTGAAAACTTGAAAGTAAAATCTGATGAAAATTCAAAAACAAAAAATTACAAAAGCACCGTTGGTTTGATCAAGAGTGAAAACTCGAAAGTAAAATCTGGTGAAAATATTAAAAATTGTGGGAGTGCAAGCAATGACAGGAAAAAAGTTGACAAAGTATATGATGTAAAATTATCAAATTGCTCTGAAGTAGAGAAAAAATGTTTTCAAAGTTCATCGAAAAATAAGAAAGCTAATAACAGCTCTGCAACAAAAGTACTTGATCATAATAATAATAATAATAAAAATAATTATAGCAATGAACATAAAACAAAAGTTTCCAAAAATTCTCATGGTAAGAGAAAAAATAAGAAATCTAGTCATTCGGAAGATCACAAAAAGATTCCACTGAAAACAGATGACAAAAAAAATGTCGAAAATTCTTCCAAACCCATTGATTCAGTTATCTCTAAAAACGAAAACAATGAAAATAAAAAGGCAAGACGGAAAAAGAATAAAAGAAAAAATGCTTCAAGCAGTGATAAAGTTACTTCTGATAACAACAACAATATATCACCAAAAAAAGTTCAAGAGAAAGTTGTAACTCTGAAGAAAAAATTGATTGTTGATGAATATGAAAAGCTGCTATTGGAAAAGATCCTATTAGAAAATAAAAGTAAAAGATTCGTTAAATATGATCTCAGATGTCCAATTGGTTCGAGAATAAGTTTTTATCACGAAGATGATAAAGATTGTCCACAAATGATAAGAAGTAAAAGAAAAGGAAAAAAACTTGAACTGATGAATAAACCTTGCGTTTTTGTTCGTCCCTTGACAGATTCAAATAATAATGAAACTGTTGATACTGATAAAGAGGATTCAGAAAAAGAGAACAGCAATGACAGTGCGATCAATGACTCTGTAAAAGTGGGCGTACCATCTGAAATTTCGAGTTCGGAATCCACCGAAATAATCCATGCTGTGATTGACACGTCGAACAAAACAGAAGTCAATAATTTTGGCGAAGACTCGTCGATAAAAAAGAAAAAAACTGAACTAGAAAAGAAACTTGAATATAATGCAGAAGCTTGGAAAGATTTCAGAATAGGTGTTGGAGCGAAAATACTTTTGAAGCTCGGTTGGATACCAGGTAAAGGCTTGGGAAAGAATCTTCAAGGCATCCTTTTTCCGGTAGAAGTCACAAAGAGACGTCGCAGAAAGGCTCTATGATGTTACATCGAAGAAAATTCCATTTTCAAGAACTGAATTTATCGTTAAATGTGTAAGGATAGTGTAATATAAGAAGTTGATTTGCAGAACGATTGAAAGAACATATTAAATATTGCGAATGCCAAAGAATGTTATGTGTGTGCGAATAGCGAGTGTTAATCTCAATTTTTTTTGTTAATCTAGAATTAAGTTACTCATCTGTATAAATGATTATGGTCGCACGTCAAAAATGTAATTTTCTGTGCATTAGAATATTTTTAATAAATAGCAGCGAGAAAAAAATGTTAATTTTTGTATTAAGTTTTTGTTTATTATATGTAATACATAAAGAGTCGATTACGGGACATAGGTGATCATGAATTTATTAATACTACCAGGTGATCAAATATCTGAATAATTACTTTCGTGAGAAATTATAATTGCTTCCTTTAAATTGTTCATTCTTTTTGAAATGTAAAAAAAACCTAAAAATGAATCACAAAAAATCATAGTAAAAATATCGTGTAAACAATTTCAAAGTCGATGCAAAAATGAAAATTCTTGAAAAGTTTTTCTAGTATTTCTTTAAATTCTCTCATTAAAAAGTAACGAAATAAAAGCAGCTTCATAATACTTTTAAAATGACAATTAGCGAAAAAAGCAAATAGCTAAAATTAATCTGACTTACAGTAATTTATCAGGGATTTTTTAATAAATGAAAATTCATGATTTACTCGTTATTTACTTCTACGAAAATATAATACTACTTTTCTACATTGTGCAGCTGAAGAGAAACAGCATTCAATTTCGAGACGCTATTATGAAAATTTGAATGTTATAATTAAGCAAAATGTTTGCTTTGAGTATGTGATCGACAATGCTCGAGGGGCTCAAGATTTTGAATTTCGCTCCAGCAACCAAAACGCCAGCGCTCTGATATTTTAGAACCCTTCATCGAGGAGGTACGGCAGCTGTTCTTAAAATCATTACCAATTCATGCCATGACGTGGGGAGGCGAAGGGAGAGGTGGCAAATTTTAGAATAAATATAAAAATTATTTATCATACCCGTGTATAAGGATCTATTTAATCTATATTTATACTCTATAAACTTGTTTGGAAGTATTTAGAACTTTAAGAAGGTTCAAAAATTCCTCGGAAGAATCGTCGTCGATTTAAAATTTTAAGCTTGTTCAAATATTGTAAGAACAATCTATAAACCGATAAATCGGTACGTTAATTGTAAGCAATATGATCATTAACAATTTTGAAATAGTCCCCTGGACACAGTGGTTATGTTTATTATAAAAACAAATCAGTTTGAATTTTGTCTTTCCGTGGAATAAATCGAAGGATCCATCGTTCAATTTAGAAACCAAAATGGATGAAAGTGAGAAGAAATCCAAGGAAATCGTCTTTAAAGATAATACAAAAGAACACGACATTGTTGTTTCGGGCGACAAACGAAACATTGATGATGTTTCTCAGGAGACATTTACATCAGAATTAGGCATGATAACGCACCGAGACACAATACACAATGATCAGAAAAATTACGCATGCGATCAGTGCGAAAAAAAATTTGAGTTCCGAAGTCATTTGAGTAGACATCAAATATCAGTACACAAAAGCCGCCAAGATTTTGCATGCGACCAGTGCGCGAAGAAATTTTTGAAAAAATCGAGTTTGTTCACGCACCAAAAATTGGTACACAAAAATCGCGAAGATCACTCATGCAATAAGTGCGAGAGGAAATTTGAAAATAAATCAACTTTACTCAAGCATAATAAAATATTCCACGAAGTTTTTAAAAATTACTTATGTGAAAAGTGTGGGAAAAAATTTGGAAATAAACGGATTTTGCTCTTGCACATCACCAAGGTCCATGAGAGTCACGAAGATTTTGCAAGTGCCAAGTGCGAGAAGAAATTTGTGGAGCAAGGTAATTTGATAAGGCACCAAAAGACAGTCCACGAAGATCAAAGGGGTGTTGCCATCAAAGCCTATAACGATTACGCATGCGATGATTGCACGAAGAACTTTACACAAAAATCGAGTTTGCTTCATCACCAAAAGACAGTACACGATGGTCGAAAACATTTCACATGTAACAAATGCGAGAAGATATTTGGAAGTAAATCGCATTTGCTTGATCACCAAAAGACAACTCATGAAGGTCGCAAAGATCATGCATGCGGCAAGTGTGAGAGGAAATTTGGAAAGAGAGGAACTTTGTTTAGGCACCAAAGGACAGTACACGAAGGTCGCAAAGATTACCCATGCGACAATTGCCAAAAAAAATTCGGGTTTAAATCTAATTTGCTTTTGCACAAGAGGACCGTACATGAAGGTCGTAAAGATTATGCATGCGACAAGTGTGAGAAGAAATTTGGAGAACGAAGCAATTTGATCAGACACCACAAGACAATCCACGAGGGTCGCAAAGATTACGCATGTGACGATTGCAAGAAAAAATTTAGTAGTAGAGAAAATATGCTCTATCACCAAAGGACATTTCATGAAGGCCGCAAAGATTACGCGTGTAACAATTGCAAGAAAAAATTTAGTAAGAGAGAAAGTTTATTCTATCATCAAAGGACATTTCACGAAGATCGCAAAGATTACTCTTGCGAAAAGTGCGAGAAAAAATTCGGACAAAGATCGGATTTATTGAAGCACCAAAGGACAGTACATGAAGGTCGCAAAGATTACATATGCGAAATATGTGAGAAGAAATTTGGACAAAAAGTTAATTTGCTATTTCACCAAAAGACAGTACACGAAGGTCGCAAAGATTTCGCATGCAACATGTGCGAGAAAGTATTTAGACAAAAATATTTTCTCCTTGTGCACCAGAAGACAGTCCATGAAGGTCGCAAAGACTTCGCTTGTGACAAATGCGAAAAAAAATTTACACAAAAACAAAATTTGCTTACCCATCGAAAAACAGTGCACGAAGGTCGCAAAGATTACGCATGCGATAAGTGTGAGAAGAAATTTGGAGAAAAATCGACATTAATTAGACACCTAAACACAGTCCATGAAGGTCGCAAAGACTACGCATGCAATAATTGCGATAAGAAATTTAAACATAAATCTTATTTGTTAAAGCACCAAAAATTAGTCCACGAGGGTCGCAAAGATTACACATGCGACAAATGCGAGAAGAAATTTGGAGATAAGTCGAATTTGTCCAAACACCAATTGACAGTCCACAAAGATCATTAAGTTTCTGCATCCGAAAAAAGCGAGAAGAAAGTAAGGGATCTATTCAATTTGATCAAATGCAAAAAACCGTCATTGAAAAAAGATTCTATGGATAATTCATCGTTTATACGAATGTGTCGAGCTTATTGCAATCATATGCTCTGAATAGTTTCTCAGGGAATGCACTTCATCAGTGAAACAATAAAAATCGTTGATTTTTTTCTTGACGATTGTTTTTATACATATCGATATTTATATAGATATTTTACTAAAATTGTAATAAAATTTGGGCCAATGTAATCTTCTTGAATTTTGCATCTTCTTGATCGCTGCGGAATTTCGTGCAACGATCAGCCGGTACTTTTCTTGAATAAAACAATTTTGTACTTGGACACTGGATTTTTAATAAACCTCGCGTAATCGATACGTGAACCTGAATTTATCAAACGTGACAGACTGATTATTTCTGCTTAGATAGAGACGTGATTGCAAAAAAGAACGGACAATTTGCAGTACAAAAGCGTTATTTACGAGAACAAAATCCGTTTTGTTGTCTCTACTAAAATATGTAAGTTATCACCACTATTTTTTTTTTTTTTTGTAAGAACAAAATGGACTATTGTTGCCGCAACCTGTAAAATAGTTGTCGTGACTAATATATTTTGGTAAGGACAACAAAAACAAATTTTGCTCTTGCAACTAACGCTTTAGTACCGCAAATTGTGAATTTTGTTCCGTGTAGGGAGTTTTTTTAAGTACTTTGTTTCAGAAGACCAAAAAATTTCTCGAAAGTTTGTTAGAAAGCTGTTAGAATTTTAAATTGTTTCTAATATTGTAAGGATAAATTATAAATAGATAAATCGTGAAATTGATAGTAAACAATGTAATCGTAAACGATTTTGACAACGTCCCTTGAACACTGATCGTGTTTATATGATAAACAAATAAGTTTGAATGTTGTCTTTCTTGATAAAGTAAGCCATCATAACAAAAAATAAATTTTAATTATTTAATTTCCGTTATACTGATCAAAAGGATCCACCGTTTAATTTCAGAACCGAAATGGATAAAAATAAGGGAAAATACAAGGAAGTGGAAGATAATTCAAGTGAACACGACTTTTTTGTTACAGACGACCATAAACACGCTTGTGATATTTGTCAGGAGATATTTACACTTGAATCAAGCATGATAACACATCGAGACACAGTTCACAATGAACATAAAAATTACTCATGTGACAAGTGCGAAAAAAAATTTGAGTTCCAAAGTTATTTGAGTAGACATCAAACATCAGTACACAAAGGTCGCGACGATTTTGCATTTGACAGGTGTGAACAGAAATTTGTTAAAAAGTCAAGTTTTTTTACGCATCAGAAATTGGTTCTCAAATATCACGATAGTTATGTATGCAACAAATGTGAGAAGAAATTTGAAAATAAATCAACTTTACTTAAGCACAAGAAAATATTTCACGCAGTTTTCAAAGATTACTTATGTGAAAAGTGCGCAAAAAGATTTGGAAATAAACAGAGTTTGCTCGTGCACATAAAGATAGCACACGAAGGTCGTAGGGTTGTTGCCTCCAAAGCCTGCAACGATTACGCATGCGAAAATTGCACAAAGAACTTTACGCGAAAATGGAGTTTGCTTCATCACAAAAAGACAGTTCACGATGGTCGAAAAGATTTCATATGTAACAAATGTGAAAAGAAATTTGGAAGTAGATCAGATTTGTTGAATCACCAAAAGGCAGTCCATGAAGGTCGCAAAGATTACGCATGCGACAATTGTGAGAAGACATTTGGGAAACGAAGCGATTTGATAAAACATAAAAAGATAATCCACGAGGGTCGCAAAGATTACGCATGTGAAAATTGCGAAAAAAAATTCGGGCTTAAATCTTATTTGCTTTTGCACAAAAGGACCGTACATGAAGGTCGTAAAGATTATGTTTGCGACAAGTGCAAGAAGAAATTCGGGGTGAAATCAAATTTGTTTAAACACCAAAAATTAGTCCACGAGGGTCGCAAAGATTACAAGTGCGACAAGTGCAAAAAAAAATTTGGATCTAAACAGTATGTGCTCGTCCACCAAAGGACAGTCCACGAATGCCAAAAAGATTTTGCATGTAACAAGTGTGAGAAAAAATTTTCAAATAAATCGAGTTTGCTTTACCACCAAAACGTAGTACACGAAGGTCGTAAAGATTATGCATGCGACAAGTGTGAGAATAAGTTCGGACAAAAACAGCATTTGTTCGAACATGAAAGGACAATCCATGAAGGTCGAAAAAATTTCGTATGTAACAAGTGTGAGAAAAAATTTACACAAAAACAAAGTTTACTTATCCATCAAAAAACATTACACGAAGGTCGGAAAAATCATGCATGCGACAAGTGCGAGAAGAAATTTGGACAAAAATCGGATTTGTTGAAGCATCAAAGGACAGTTCATGAAGGTCGCAAAGATTACACATGCGACAAATGTGAGAAAAAATTCGGACAAAAATGCAATTGGCTAACCCACTTAAAGACGGTACACGAAAAGCGCAAAGATTTTGCATGCGATTATTGCGAGAAGAAATTTGGACAAAAAGCACTTTTGCTCAAGCATAAAAATACAGTTCATAAAGGTCGCGATAATTATTCATTTCACGATTTCGAGAAGAAATAATGATTAACAGTTGTAAATATTATATGTATTCATACTTGTACATATGTTTTTCTTAAAGTTCAATAAAAATTGGGAGGAAATGAATGTGTATTACCTGAACCCTGGGTCTACAACTATCATTGCAGCTTTTTACACTGACGTTGTGGTGTTTTCAAATTTCACGTACTACTAATTACCACTCTCAATAAATTTTTTCTCAATTTTGTTCAGGCAACTCTTGTAGGCAACGATAAACCGAGTTTTTTCACGTGATGTTTGGAACTGCGAATGGGGCAAGCATTTAACTGGCTACTGGGTTTTGAATAATAACCTTACGAAATGCGCAACCTCAAATTGATCAAACACGCGTTATCGAAAGATTTAGATTCATTTTCTGGCAGACGGATTATTTTTGCTACTAGAGAGGTGATTGATAATGCTGGAGTGGCTCAAGATTCTGAACTTCGCACCAGCCACCAAAACGCCAGGTGTGTTTTTTGAGCGTTAAAGAAACGAGAGAAATTTTTTCGATG
>CACVKI010144474.1:29662-41235 GCA_902732785.1 Trichogramma evanescens
ATAGGCAGGGTGCATGCCGTAAGAGGGGATAGACGAAACGATGCCAGCGCTCGAAGTGGCGATTACGCGCATTTCTCCGCCCAATAATACGTATGAAAAGTACATATTTGCCATGAAAACTCGTTAAAATTTAATGGATAGCTATTAAAAAACATATTATTTTCAATGTAAAAAGATGAGAAAATTTATGTATAAATTTATACCGAGTTGAAAAAACTCTCAAAGTTCGTCCAATTTTCCCAAATACTAATATTAATTGAATAGACAGCAGTTAACAAAGTCGCGTGTAGTTTGAATGCGCACGTTGTGTCTGCTATACTCTGCTGTCACGCCAGCTTACCTCATATCTGTCATATCTGCTCTCGAGTTTCGTGCAAAAATGGTCGCAAAATGTTGTGTTGTTGGGTGCCCGAATTCAAAAAGCAAGACACCCGACATGAAATTTTACACTTTTCCTACTGTACCTCATCGACAGCTGCAAAGAAAGAAGTGGATTCAGTCAGTGAGAAGGCAAAAGTAAGTAACCTCAAAATCTCATAAAAATTCATTTCAGATTATAAGTAACTCCTATAAATTGTGTAAATTGTGTTTGTTAAATTTAGTCCAGATAAAAGCGAGTGGCAACCATCAACTAAAGATACTATTTGCAGTGCACACTTCATTGGAAATCAAATGTCGATTACTGAGGCAAGTCCCAGCTATGTACCAACAATATTTCCAGATGCATATAGAAAAAAGAAAATAAATGAAAATTCAGCTAACAGAAGGTAAAAATCACATAAATCTTATCCTGTTATATCAGTCGTTAAATATTCTCTGATATTGTTATAGGTTTAATAACTTTATGAAGACATACAGAAATAAAAGTCAAGTGACAACTTCTAATAACACAACTGTAAATGTGGGAATAGTTGATAACCACTCAAGTCAAAATTCTATACATTCTCAAATTAGCAATGTCTCTGCAGAAGATGAGGGTCATTTTGAAGAAATGTTAAACATTCATCATACTAAGACATACTCTACTCAAAGCTGTCAAGCGGATATATTTACCCCTTCAGAAAAAGATGAATTTACTTTAATATGTAATGCTACAAGTGTGAATGAAAAGTTCTGTGATCATGAAACTCAAACAAAAATTCTTGTGCGTGATAGAATAATAATCCCAAATAGAAAAAAAACATCTAATAAACAGTGTGGGCCAACAATAACATATTCAGATGTAGGTGTTCAAGTTAATACTGGTGAAACAGTGAATCAAGGTTTTATTGGTTTTGATTCTATAAAAAGTGATGAGCAGATGATTGACCTTGCTGGAATTACAATTGATCACTTTAATTTATTCTTACAAAAAATAGCTCCAGATATTAGTAATTGCAAAGTTTCAAAACCAAATAGATTGTTAATCTTCTTTATGAAGTTTAAAACTGGCTTATCATATTCAGCATTAGGGGTTCTATTTCAAGTTCACCGTACCACAGTTGCACGAATTTTCAATAGTTATTTAAAACATATAGCTTCAGTTCTTCGTGACTCAATTAAATGGATTGACAAGGATGCAGTGCAAGGCTTGATGCCTGATTGTTTTAAAAAAAATTATTCAAATGTGAGAGTGATAATAGACTGCACTGAATTTCCCATAGAAATTCCAGCTTCAGTTGAGAATCGTGTGCACACATACTCACATTATAAAAAGGGCTTTACAGCTAAAGTACTTATTGGGTGTGCCCCAAATGGCTTAATTACTTTCAAATCTCCAGTAGTTGGAGGGAGAAAAAGTGATTCTCAAATCACAATAGAAAGTGGATTAATTGATTTACTGGAAGCTGATGATGTAATTTTGGCAGATAAAGGCTTTCCAGAAATCAAAAGCAAAATAGATGAAAGTGGGAAAAGAATTACTTTAGTCATGCCTCCATTCTTGAGAGATGGTGAGTTTTCAAAGGAAGAATGTGAACGAACATACAGCGTGGCAAATGTTAGAATCCACATAGAAAGGATTATGCAACGAATCAAGTTATATAATATTCTGAACAAAATACCTTCTCATTTATTTGATAAAATAGATGATATTATACACATTTGTTGTATCCTTGTAAATTTGCAGAAGCCAATTATAGCAGTTGAAGATAGTAATGTGTATAGATAATGTATGTATATAAAATTGTATATATATAAATGTAATTGTATATAAAATTGTATATATAAATGTAATTGTATACATAAAAGTAATTGCATATGTATGTAAATAAAAATGCATTTTTCAAATAAAATATAGATTTCTTTATTTAATTTTTCAAATTAAATTAACAATATTTTCACCAGTAAATGACTTTTTTTTTAACACAGTTTTATCACCATTATTAACAAGACCTTCTAGAAAGAGTGTCTTATAAAAATGTTCACATTTGGGAATAACATATTTTAAAAATTTGTCATCTCGATGAACATCTATTAAAATACTTCCAAGAGGAGAATATATAAACAAATCACAGCTTGTCATCCCTGTCAAATACATCTGCACTTGACACTGAGTATAATATTTTGATGTAACTCGTAGTTCTACTGTATCACCATTTAGTTGTAAATACCCAACATTGCACTTATTGTTTTTAAAATCTACAATTTCTTTATCCGCACATGTACTAGGACACTTAATTTCAACTATAGCAACAACTAAATCATCTTGTACAACAACACCATCAAGACTACAACAAAGCCATGGTTGTTGTTCACTTACAATTACGCCTACACTTATCACAGAACAATTTTTTAATTTTTGGTACTCATCAATAGCCACGTTTTCATTCTCTAGTCCATACATCACAGATGCAGTACATAAACTTTTTTTATTTATAAAACTTACTACTAGATCTTCATCAGTATAATTTTTTTTTCTCTTGGATTTAATGTCATGAACTCTTGTGCTCGCTGAAATTCTGTTTTGTCTGGATTCATGCCACAATTGACTTTTAGATTGCAGTATGGTCTTTTTTGATAATTCAACTATCTGTGTTTTATCAATATTTACAAATTTGTCATAAAACTCAATAAGTCTTGTTGGCATTAATTTGAAGTTACAATAATCACATTTTTCACAATTGTATACTTCTTGGTAAACTTGTGAATTCATTAAAAAAAATTCAACGCAACCTTCATTCTGTTCTTCCATCCTCTTCTGATCTTTGAGAGTTGATATTTCAATTGAATTATCAAACAATTTGTCGACCAAGGATTTGATAAAAAATTTGCATTTGTCTTTTTTTTCAAAATCTAAAGCAACTTTCCAAATACTTTCGGACGTTTTTAAATCCTCAGCAGTCATGTTGTAAACGGAAGGAGAAGTTTCGTTTTCTTTTGGAGGAAACATTTCCTTGAAACTTTTCGATTTGCGATACTTTTCTGATCCAAGATTTCTTACAGACGGTTTACCCCATGACTGTTCGAAGCTGGTTTTTGTGAAACTTTCGCTATTATTGATATAATATATCAATGCCGCTACATGTTTACATTTTTCGCTTTTCTTTGCTGTGCATTCACATGAAACGTCGTAGACTTTGCGGGAACTATCAATCTGAAAAAAATATTTTCATTCAATTTTTTAATTTTTAATATTACTGTATATTGCATTTATTTATAGTACATAGGTATAGTGCAACTCACCTGCAATTCAACCTTGTATGGCAACAATCCGGTGGAAGTTTGACGGATCACTCGGGCCTCGATCTTGTAACTCGTACCACCTAACCGATACTCTTTAACATACTTGACATGTCCACTTTCGACTAATAATTTCCCCTTTTTGGGGGCCTGAGGATAAAACTCGATAGCATGATCGATTTTCTCGAACCCTGTCTCAATAATTATGTCCATTTTCACCCAATAATATATGTCAAAGTAATGAAATTTATAAAAAAGAACTGTTATCGCTATGTAAATGTATGCTAAACATAGCCTGCTTTGGGCGGAGAAATGACACATTTCGGCTACTAGGTGGCGCGACATGTCGTGCACCCAGCCTATAGGCTTGATACGTCGGATATACAGCGAATAAAAGTCAATTAGAGACGAAAGAGGAGACGTTGCAAATATTGTAAAAGTTGCAGTGCGCTTACGTGAGTAGTCTATTCTCTAGTAGAGTCTTTTTTTAGCGCAAGATACGTATTATCTTGTATACGTATAGCGCGAGACACACGTGCATTAATATGCAGTTTTACAGCTCACATGTGCCTTGCTCTCTCGCATAGTATAGTGGCTTTGCTTGGCCGATCGTTGCGCAACGACGATCCCGTAATTTAGAATGACGGACTCGAGCCGAGATTGGATTCGTAATTTTTTTTTTGCTGTTTCTTTTTTGTTGTTTACTTCGTTACCGTAAGAACAAAGACTCGCGACCTTTGGCGGTTTACGGGGAGGGAACGATCGCGAGACACGCGTGTAATTCGCCCGAAACGGTCCAGCGAGCTTTGCCGGTCGAGCTTGCAGATCATCGATCTAAAAATGCGGTACACGCGCCGAAGGAGGCGAAGCAGGTGAAGCGTGAAAGGTTGCCGCGGCTTTTTCTGCGTATCATGCGCGAGAGGTACTCTATGTGCGAGTGTATAGGTGCACTTCTCCATTAGCCCCGAGCGAGCGATAAATGACAAATCGTTGAACGACGTTGGCCTGGCTGCGATCGCGCTGAAAGTGAAAGGGTATAAAGTATCGCGATGAAATTCTCCTAAATGATGTAAGCCGCCGAGTCGCAGCTGGACTCGACACTCTACACTACTCCAGGATAATAATTCGCGTGCCCCCTTCCCATCGCGTCCCATTCATTCACCTCGTCCATGTAACAACAACACAGGGCAGCCTCTTGGGCTTTTGCGGTCCGCACGCATACCGAGCGCCGATCGCCGGACTCGCTATCGATGCTGAATTGCCCAATGATACATTTATCAGCTCGTGTATAGCCAGCCATTCCATTGTACCGCATAGTTATAGCGCAATCGAGCAAGCGGAAGACAGATACAAGAGGTTATTAGGCAAACCAGTTTTGTGTCGCGAGCAACGGCCTTGAACAAATAGATAAATAGATTCGACCACTTGCTCGAGATATGTTTTACAGTTACAGCGAAAAGCCAAAAAGGCCGCACGTACACTATATACCGTATATATTGTTTGCGGCTTTTTGCCCGTCAAACACACGTGGGCGAGTCGTACCTTACGTCTGCTTGGACATGTTATTACCGTTGAATGCCAAAGTACATCGCAAATCTTGCTTACGGACGAGAATCGTAAGCTGATTATGAAGATGCTACTGGCTGGATATGCGCAGGTTTCAATTTTACGTTTAAATTTAGCATCGGTTATGCGAGACTTCCTTGACCGTCTGCAGCGGCTTTTCATAGGATTTAGATTCTGCCATCTAACGATGACTCGAAATATTGCACGAGTCATCAATCAAAAGACCATCTCATACGTAGAAAAGTGCAGTCGAATCAACTGAATTGGTGCCGACGAGACCCGATTTTGAATTTTTTTGAATATTTAAATGATAACTTTTTTTAAATATTTTATGGCCACATAAAGTTTGAAGTTTGTTTGACAACCATTTCGTGACAACTTGACACAAAATGGTTTTGACACCAAACCCAGACTTAATCAAAGTACAAATTATATTTTGTGTTGTATGCTTGCTTATTTATACAATAATTTTGACTTTAGCACTTGCAGATTTACAGATAAAAGCTACTCGCCATCTAGTGGCGAACGATTGAAGTGCTATCATTGCATTATGGTCTAAATTTTTTCAAACATTTGCAATGGTTATTTTTTAAATCATTACAAATGTTGAGCATTTCCATCAGGTATAAGAAGATCCTAAATATCTGCGCGCAATTATTTACTCAGCGGCTTGTGTGACGTACATACGCACGTACGACAGAGAGCGAAACACAGATTTGACCTGGATTAAGCCGAAGATATCGAGGCTGCTGCTGCATCTACGATCCGAGCGAATCTCGAAAATATCACGGAAATCCACGCGTATTTATATATGTGCAAAAGAGCCGCGAGTGCATAAATACGCGGTACAAGAGCAAATAATACATTCATTAGTCCGGAGACGCGAGAATGTTGGCCGGCGCGCGCGCGGATAGCAGGAAGAGTAGCCTAATTTTTTTCTCTCGGTTTTGCCGCAGTACACATCAATCCGACGCAAAGCCCGTAAAAAAAAGGATAAAAAATAATATCGGCGCGCAGTATGCTATGTATATAACGAAAAAAGTAAATGGAATCGGCGCGCAGGAGCTGGTCTGCGAGTCACGCTCGTTGGCCGCCGCAAAGAGTCATAGGCACACATGTGCACTCGCCAAAAGAGCTAAATTACACACGAGTCGCGGTAGAACAATTTGTAGCCGCCGCGCACGACACTTTCTATTTTTCCTCGTACTCGCGCACGCAACATAGCTATACGTACGTGTAACTTGTAAGTGCAGCAGTGCGGGATCCTCGAGTCATTTTACGGACTCTCGGCCTATGCCATCGAAGGAAAGTTGACGTATCTGCTCTATTATGGAGTATGTGCGCGGGATGTATGAGCTCGTGTCACCGTGTCAGCGTCCATATGGCTCCGGTCCAGGACTCGTATTCTCGTTTGCTCAAAGGCTCTTTTATGCGGTAATTACGAGTTGATAAACTGGCCATCGAGGGGGGAGAGAAACGGCTCCTAATTTTTTTTGTCGTTATTTTTTGTTTGCGCCTAGGGAGCCGCTAATAAGGCTCGTTTACTCATCGATGTTTAGAGCCTGCTACCGATGAGTAAAAGTATAATACAAACGAGTGAAGCTCGAGTCGTCCGCGGACATTATCTGGCGGACTCGAAGCAAGAAATTCATTAAGTGCACGTGTGTTTACGTACTCGAGTTTATTGCGCCGCGTGTATAGAGGCTCTCTTATATTATCTCGCGAGTTGCGAGAGATGCAAATGCACGGATCTCGGCTACTGCCTCGCGACACTCGTATATATTATACGTTGTACAGTGGATTGTGCAAATCGAGGCGACGCAGGAGGGGGTCGACGAAAAGGACAAAACGTTTGCGAGACATTTTGTTTACGTTCCAAAGTCTTCTTGGCATCTTGAGAAAGACGATACTCGCAGTCGCGTTTGTTTGGTTGGGTTACGCGAGCCGCGCGGGCATAAAAGGCCTAACAATGAGTCGACGCGCCCGTATATTTTTTCAAAGGCTACTCGCTCGAGTGTGTTGTATGAATTTGCGAGCGAGGCATCGTGATTGAGTGACACACTGTAAGATATTACTGCAGCGCGGAGAGGCGCAAAAATGAGATAAGCGAGCGACGATTCTCCAATTACGCCGACTCGTGCAGGAGATGCAAATTTCGTCGACGATGTGTAAACGAGGCGCTATCAATCGTTAAATGACATCATCGTCGGCGAGAGCCGATTAGCTCGCGAGCTCTCTCGCTGCATCGAGTCGAGAGTTAGCTCGTAACACGGAGTCGTCGAAAACAACGTAGGAGGATTCCGCTCTGATTGAACTCGTGCTCGCGAAAGCGGCACACTTGTGTCGCGCGACCGATCCAACACACGCGTACACCTACATACATAAGCGATTCGAGTATACAATGCGACTTTGTGCGCCTACGGTTCCGTGTCTGTGTGCGCAGCTATACCATGTACTCTTCCGCCCGCGATTCAATTGGCTCCGATTCGCCAAGGCGCAAATAAAACTATACATTTTTTTGTTGGATTTCGTTTGCGAGTGCGCCTCGTCTTGCGCATTGTTTACTTGCCGCTTGCACAATCGTTTCGAGCGATATTCTCCTTGCGGTGTCCATTGTGACAAATTGAAAACAGAGACGCGTCTTCTTCTTCGACAGTAAACTCGGTGGCAGGTACTTTATTAACTAACAGATTCAAAGTAACAACTAATTCGCGATTACGTAGAGGAATGCGAGGCAGCTGACGAAAACCTTACGCGATGTATAGGATTGTATAAATTTTCTGGAATCACGGCTGGTGAAAAGTCCACGATCGGCACTCGCCGAGCCAGGCTAAATAGGGAAAATCGACATTTCGTTCGGCATTCCACGGCTGTTTCTTTGCGAGCTACACAGCTGTTTACAGCCCTGCAGCGTAATGCGGCGCATTGATAAACAAACAGCATTATTTGTATACTCGTGACGCGAGAAGCAGAGAGAGAGAAACTCTCGTTTAGCTAGCCGGCGTCCTTGGACGATTCCGCCGCCGTATAACGATATAACGAGTAAGTACATGTGTGCGAAGAGACTCGTATACGAAGATGCGCCTCGTATTCGCTCTTTACATTATGCGGCCCAACGGTCTAATGAGCCAATTTACATTTTAAAGAATAGTCTGAATTTTCTTCCCTCCTTGCGCAGCTCCTCGTCGAGCATTGATAAAGCGACCGAGGAGGCACCGGCAAAAAAGATACAAGAACCCTATTTAAGCACGCCGATGTATAAACTAGCCATCTTGATTGCTCATCTCCAGCTGGAATCGCAAGCTAGATCATCGACCAACATTTTTACTCGTTAAAATTTTAAGCGAAAATCCACTTGCACGCGTAGACTCGCGTAATAATCGACGTATTTATCGCGTCGCCCATGCCACTACGTGTGCAAGCAACAAAACAATCGATCATCGATCGCCGCGCTCATCTCCTGTTTACACGCGGCATATTTTACAATCACCTTCGCGCGCTCATTCGGTACGCAACCATCGATGATAATAATTCGTCCAGTTTCAGGCACGAGTACGTCTGTAATTGTTTCCAAATGAACGAGCTCGGACATACACTACTACATGTGCGCTCGAAATTTTACGATTACAATCGTGCGTTGTGACACCCTCGAGATGCTTCGTACGCAGTGAGGCACTTTACTAAATAAATAAATAGACATAAACTGAAATTTCGCTGAGCAATGCAAATGTTGGCCGCGAAATGGTCGAGCGATTTCATAACGGGCAAATTCACTCGTGTGGGCAATCTCGACAGATGTAATATCTTCTTTAAAAAGGTGACGAAGCAGACGGTTCGTAAGTCAAACTCGATCTGTTTGTAAAAGATCAAAAGTCACAAGTCGCCGGGCCACGAGGACATTTTAAAGGCGCGTGTGTTACCTATTACAGGAAATAAAGTTTTAAAAGCCACCCAAACAACGAGTCGGATCGAAACGAATTGAATCGTCTGCAAAAAATGCAGCCAGACTGAGCGGGAACGTACTTTTGGAGCTGAAAATATTAGAAAGTAATTGCATCGCCGATACGTTTGGGAAAAAATCGTTCTCACATGAATAAGCCATGAATCGCAGCTCATACGAAGCTATTATTGCCGGATACATTAGGCCCAAAGCGATTTCTCGCTGAAAATCTCGTGCTCGCGAGGAGTAAGCAAATAGCTCGTTGCTTTTCGATAAATTAATAATGTATAGGCTAAATAAGATATGCAGCTCAAGTAAATCGTAATCCTTCGAACTCGCGCGCGAGAAAAATACCCAAGTGTGAATTTCTCGCTGTAAGCACGAGGTCCGCATTTCTGCAGTTGGCATTCATTTATGCGCGCCAACGTTTTCGAAGCGAAGCCGCAGCATCGGTTCGTTGGAGGCCCATCGATCAAGTACATACACATTGTGCGCGGAGGTATGACGGACTCGCGCACCTCTAATAATGCACGTTTGTTTCAAAATATCCTCCCGGACGAATTAGAATTTGGAAAAAAGAGACGCGAATGGTATTTCGCATCGAAACGACGACAAAAGTTCTGCTTTACAATAGTGCGCCTCGTGACTGGCGTTGCTGCATTTATACAAAAGGTGATAAATCTCCAGCGCGGCAAAGATCGCGTACGCCTCGATCGAATACACGTATGTATAATATAATTGACCGAGAGTTGCGCCGCCACTACATCTGCAACTGCAGGCTCTCTATCAGCGACATAAATTTTCCACGATGATGTATTTATCGTGCGAGGGGCATTACGTTCGTCCGATGCATGTGCACGCGCCGATACTTGCAACGTTTACGATCCAAATACATATCATGTCGAATCGCTCTTTCACGCAGATTTTTGATTTTTTCCCAACGACTCGAATCGGCATTGCTCTCGCTATCGGATTCGTGGCAATGACTGCCTTTTTTCGTGCGATACCGGAAAATTCCGGCCATGCTCGATGCTGCAGATCGCTGGTGTACATAGAACAGAAGCCATCGAGAGGCGTCGCGGTGCAGTGCGAGTTTCATTGTCCAGCAGCTCGTCTTATCGATTCAGGAAGTGGAAAAAAATGACGAAAACGAAATCCGAAAATAGGTGATTTTTCAAAAGGCCGAGCTGAGCCGCGGGACCGCCGTTATATACCTGCCGGTCTCCTCGACGCATCCATAATATCGCGGAAAAAATAAATTATTCAATATTCTCTCGCTGTCTTTCTCTGCAGCAGTGGACTTTTATGCAAAAGCCTGTGTATGCCTCGAAGTAATGAATTTATGTATAGCACCGAAGAAGAGTTGAAAGTTTACGTAACGGCTCGAGTCCATATGCGAGCTGCAATGCCGTATAGGTTTTTTACTCGCAGGCGCGCGCGCCTATCGCACTACCATACGTCTCTAGCTAGGAGCTCGAGTCGCAAATAACTCAAACGCCGTGCATAGTGCAGCCGTCGATATGTATACACGAGCGAGTCTATAAAAAGTTCCTGAAATTCGAGCCTGAAATTGCGTTCGACATTTTTGTCCTGTCTGGCGCGTGCAATGAACGTTGACGATCCTTCAATGAGCTTCGAAAAAACTTTTGACTTTCAGAGATAACGAAAAATCACTTTTTTCGAAAATATCATCGCTTATTTTATGTTTGATATAGCCAAATAAGTAGAACATCGAATATCCACTATTCTTTGAAATCAAGAACTATTTGTGAATTTTTACAGATTTTTTTCGAAATATTTTGGATTATTCGAAATCTGGTCTGATTCCCAAATCCCTTGAGCGATCAAAATTTTAGTTCGGATCGTAAGACTTTTTTTTATAAAATTGCTCATATGTATGGCAACGAAGAAGCGAAAATCGCCTTGGAGTACAGCAAAATAGTCAATACAATAACATGACAAACATTGGCGTGGCCAGTATGGGTGCCGTGGGTGCCGCGGCACCCCCACTAATTTTGAAGGAGCGCCTTGAAGCGGAAAATTTAAAAATAAAAATCACCCATTTTTCACGTAATAAACATATTGATAGCTAAATATGGAATCGTAAATTACTAAAGCGCACACAGTAGTGTTTTTTAGTAACTGAATTAACTTGTGCCAAACTATTTTTTTTATCTTTAAGAATACAATATTGAATATGTAATCCAAGTAATAGAATTAATAAATGCGAACAAACTAAATCAATTTTAAATATTCGATTGTTGCTCGTTCAAATACAAATGTTTTCGAAAAGCTAGAAACGTTATTTTTTAAACTGATCGTCTCACAGACCTGTCAATCATAATTTAAAAGAGCGAATCACAGTTCGCGATTCGTGGAACTGTCCCTTGATGCAGGCATGCTTCTT
>CACVKI010144475.1:0-50440 GCA_902732785.1 Trichogramma evanescens
TTTATCATGTACTATAACATGCCAAAAGCGCGTCAAGATCGGTGACATACGTGCGGACGAAAATTTAAAAAAGTATTATTTTGACCCATATATAAGAACTTATATACATGTTCAAGTTCATGTTTTTTTAAAATTCCAATAAACAGTGTGCTCATATCATTACGTTTTTGTTCATTTTTGTGGTTTGTACTTCATTTATTGTAATTGCTTCTCCCCGTGCATTTTTTTGGCTCAAATCTCGATCAAAAATTTTTTTCATGCTACCCCAGCCGAATTTCCGTCCCTGCGGCCAAAACAAAAAGTTGATTCTTGCTGAAAGATTCATGAAAAATAGTATACTCACCTACGAAGCGAAAAGAGAAAGCCTCAGAACACGCGTGTAATTACACGCTTGCTCTATAGGCAAGTAATATACTCATTTACGTCTTATTTAGACCTAGAATACTTGAATAATAGTTACTCTAATTGCGGAAGATCTATACCGAATCATTGAATTATTCTTATTTCAAACTTTTTAGTGTGGTTATAGTTTGAAAAAGTGAAATTTCAGTTTGCTAAATAGTTGTGGGATTATATTTTATTTCATCGTCTTCAAAATCTGGTTTTAGCGGCCACCACAATACTTTTCTAGTAGGAAGCAATAAAAATTTTTAATTTATTGATTTTTCATGAACAGATTTAATTAATTCAAAATATTCAAATAGCGAGCAGGAAAAATTACACCATGTAGGTAACTCCACTTTTGATTTTAATAAAATTTAATACTACTATGTAATGTAAATGATGAGACTATATCGATAATTTTATTCCATGTTTTAAAAAAATATTCACGAAAAAATTAAAAGATAAATTTAATTCTGCCGCGAGGATTTGAGTTTCTCATCGGTTGATAAGGCAGACTCAGTGGTCGCCACCAGTCGCAGAATAGCGTTACAAAGTTGCCTGTCAATTCTGGAACTACCTCGAACTTTTACTATTCGACTACGCATCTACATGAGACTCGGCTATTCGTGGATAACAGCTCTCGAGTGTCAATAATGTGCAGGTTTCCGTATGCAACTGTCATATGAGAAGCCAAGATGAAAGGGTCTAACTTTCCCAGTGCCATATTTACAATAAATTGTAATAGATGTTAATTTTTTAAGTTTAAAAGAAATAATGCCATGGCGAGATTGTCCGCTTACTAGTTCAGTTTTATAAATTTTTCATGTTACGTACATAGTGCGAGATGAGAACGTTGCAGGCTACGTTTTTTTTCGTCGCCCTAGTGTTTCACTTTTGTTGTGACACTTGCAATACTCAGCTCTACATTAATGTTAGGAATCAGGTAATATTTTGATTCCACTGCTTGATTAATATAAACCATTTGTTTTTGATTGCTCTTACTTTTTATTTGTTTTTGTGGCATGTTAAGATATCAGTATATTAGTATTTTAATGACAATTTTTTATTTTAATCATGACATTCAAATATCATTTATGATTGATTCATACTTATTTATTGTTTGTGGACAGGGAGGAGATATTCTACGTGAAACCATTACGTCCAACACAACTGAAGATGTGATAACTTTAGAATTTGTACGTTGGGATGGAACGCAGGTCACTCAACTCATAGATTTTAAAAATGTAAGAATGCATAAGTACAAAATAATTACTTCAAATAAAAAAAATATAACAAGCTACATTCTTTGCAGGAAGTACAAGTTATCAAAGTTCTAGTCTTAGGCGAGGAAGAAAGAGGACAAAGTCAAGTTCAAATTATGTGCTTTGTTACTCATTTTGATAGAATAGATTTTATATCTTCTGATGCCATGGCTAAATTGCGACAAAAAAATCCTGGTACAATTAGAATAGCTGAAGAAGATAAAGGTCATACAAATTATACCATGGATTTATTTTTGGATATTATGCAATCTGGAGTAATTTCAAAACATGTGAGTGATCTTTGTCTGGATGCAGGTGACTCAACATTCACAAGTAGTGAAGATGTAAAGTTCTGGGCTCAGAGACCAGGTATGATTGATTTTTCATTGTACAAATTATGAGTTTAACAATTAGTTTACATTTGTATAACTTCATTTTCCAGGTTCCACAGATGGCACTCTTCGTATAGCTGTACATAATTTTACTTCTGCTGTACCTGTCCCATCTTCTTCTGATCCTTTAAAAATACCAATTGTAATTAAATGTGCTGATACATCTAATTTGTGGGCTCCTTGCACATGCTCTTTAGAATTATGTATAGGCTGGTATCCATGTGGGTTAAAATATTGTGACACTAAAGGTGAGAATAAGAAACCAGTAAGTCAGTACAGATGTGGTATAAAAACTTGTAAGAAATGTTACAAGTTCTCATACTATACCAAAAAGAAACAAAACTGTTTATGGGATGAATGACACATGAGATATTGATTAAAATATGTCAAAAACAAGACTTACACATAACTAGAAACATTTCCAATTAAATGCCCAAGTATTGTAACATTGGGTGAAAAGCAATGACAAATTATTTAGTTGTTTTTTAAACAATTCATAATTGCACACTAGTTTACTAATTTTAGAATTACTAACGATATTGGTAACAATTATCAAAGATATTTCTTATTCCATGTAACATATATAATGAAAAAAAGGAAAAATCGAGTAATTTTTTGTATGAATGTTCTAGTTTTGTTTTATATTTTTTATAATCATAATTATAAATATACAAGTCAACTTGAGTCATAATTAGTCACATTTAATCTTAATTTTTGAAGTGAAAAAATCTTCTGAGAGCCATTATGAATTAATGTGATGATTAATCAATTTTTACAGTTTATATTAGCAATATGTAAATAAACACTTGTACATAAAAAGCACTGAAAACTTTTATAGATGCAATATATATACAGAGTAAATATATCTCAGCAATGACGATGTTTAAAGGAAATTTTATATATATCTAAACTGAATACTCTAAAACCTATCTCCACCAATGAACTTGAAGTGTCGTTGTTGTTCAGTAGGAAGCCCCTTAACTTGAAAAAAAATTGATTTAAAAAATGTGCACGATAAAATATTGAATCTAGATGTAAATTCCTGGGATCTTCTTGTGTTAAAAAAAATGACTAATACAACACAATATTGATGCATGATATTATAAGATATTGCAATTTGTACAGATATTTTTCTATAAACATTTAATAAAAATATTTGAAAAAGCTCAGTCATGTCGAAAACCTTTCTGTTGAAAATATTGTTTATTTATAAGATACATCCAAAATAATTCTTATGCACTTTAACGTGTCAAAATAATTATCTAATTCTCATTTATAATTTCACGTGTGTACTTGTGTGGTTACTCAAAGTTGGGTAGACGGACCAGTGATTGACCGGGCACCAGTGAATGTGATTACTGGTCGAAAGTGGCCAATCACTGGTCCGTCTACATTACTTTATTTTTTTAGACTGCGTGTACAAGAGTAACGGACTCGGTCCATCGAAATTCTAAAAAATCGTTATTTACATTAAAACTTGCGAAATTCGTGGTTAATCTGTTCTCATTATTCAACAAATATGCTCACGCATATTGCGTAATTGACATAAGTACGTTTTGACGATTAAGTTTCAATAACACTTAAAAAACATTTGAATAATATTATAGCCTATCGAATCACTTAATAATAAACTTGTCCGCGTTAAATTTTCTCTAAACTATAATCGTTATCTTTATAACTTAAAAAACCATTTAATTAGATGTACATAGTAAGCCGATGAGCCACGATTCGTTACCGCTCGAGCTCAATCTCAATTGGCATATTTTCCTATACATATTGATAGTATGTAGTTTCAAAAAATGTGCAATAGAGTGTTTACTTATTTATATTTTTATTCTCGCAAATGATTTCATTAATCAATTTATTTATTTATATCGATAGTGTACTTGAAAGAGTTGAATCTTTATCTATATAATAATATGACCTAAGCACCAAAAGAGATCCATGCGAATCAGAACTTGTTGTGATCACAATCATCACACCCTATACACACATTGCTGACTATATAAATTATAAAAATATGTAAATATATAAATTATACAACATTTGTAAATATATATTTACTTTACATTTATATTTCCACCACACGCAAAATCTCCTGAAAAATCTCATCGTATCGAATTTCGAAGGAAAAATCATTTATATAGTTTAGAACGGATCACAGATCAGTATTTACATGTACGAAATTCAGTCGAAAAAAGATTACCTATCATACGTTTATTGCACGATTCAGAATTGCGTTGGTTATTTTTATTTCTTTTTTTTTCTTTTTTTTTAATAATAATAATTACGTTGATTAAAAAGTATTTTTTTAGTTCTCAATTCTCACAATCTTGGAGGTGGCATCTTATGACAAATTTTTCATTCACTCAGTTAAAATTTTAATTGTCCTCATGAATGCCCATCACAGGTAAAGAACTTTTGAAGTTCTATTTCCTCAGATATTTAACCATAACGAACGGCTTCATGCGTAATTATGTTTTCATAATATTCCACACAAAAGTCTATTCGTAAAAATCGTTTATTTTCCTCACATTCATTCACGTTTTCTACCATATTCTCCTCTTCGTTTAATCAGCAACTTCGTCTATAAACGATAGAACTTAAAAAAAACGTAAAAAATTAATGACAAAAAAAAAGAAAGAATTAAGAGAAGAGAACTAATCCAAGTTCATCGTTGGTGCATTCAAAGCCAAAAAATGGCCCTATTTATTTATATCTATAAAATATGTATAATACAGAAGCAACTGCATCAATGTAGCTAACTACTGTAACAGGTTTTGCGCACGTCAGCCAGTATGACGCTGAAATCGTCGTCGGGTTTGGAGGCGTGCTCGATACTCTGGCCGGTCGGCTGCTGCTGCTGCTGCTGTTGCTGTTGCTGCTGCTGTTGCTGCATCTGCTCCTGATACTTGCCGAGTTCCGCGTGTTGATACTGCTCAATCGAATGATGCTGAAGGACAAGCGGAGACATGGATGGCATCTGCTGCTGTTGATGCTCCTTGGCTTGCTGCTCGTCCATGATACTACACCTCGGGTCGAGCTGATGTTGATGCTGCGAGGACTGCTGCTGCTGCTGTTGCTGCTGTTGTGGACGAGGCTGGGAAGGCTGTGGCTGATGCGGCGAGTAGTAGCGCAGATCGCTGGCGTAATTGTGATTGCTGTCGAGCATACTTTGTGTAGTTAGACTCGTATGATGATGACTCGGGGTCGACGCGCTCGAGTTAATACCACTCGTCGTATGGTGTGCGTACTTATTCAGGTACTTTTCCAGCTGCATCACGTGCTCCTGATCCTCGTCGTGCTGCTGCTGCTGCATACCACCACTGGCCGCATCCATGTGACTCTGCTGCATTTGTTGCTGCATTTGTTGTTGTTGCTGCTGCTGCTGCTGCTGCTGCTGTTGGCTCTCCGACTGATGATAGTCTTGATGATGAGGTAACTGATAGCGGTGTGTCACACCTGCATCAAAGAGTTCAACGATCGGTTAATATACCTTCGGCTGCGATCGGTATTACGAGTTGCTCTCTCGCGAGAATATCGATTCGAGCGAGCCACTAAATCAAGAGTTGCTCGATCATTTATATATTATACGTAATGTGTAATTTCCCGAAGGAGGCCCACGTGTGCGCGCGATGTGTCACGCTGTGACCAATTAATCGAGCTGGTATACGATCGTACGTATATAGAGGCGCGCGCCCACGCCAAGCTCGAAATAACAAATTGAGCCCACCTATAGTCTCTCGTGAACGCCTGGACAAATGACTTACCGGAGCAGCCCTCGGCGGGGCGCAGTCCCATGCTCTGCTGCTGCTGCTGCTGTTGTTGCTGCCTACTTCCGGCGCACGGGTAACCTCCAGTCCCTGTATCCTGTTGTTGTTGTTGTTGTTGTTGTTGCTGCTGCTGTTGCTGTTGCCGCTGCTGTTGGGACTGTTGCTGTTGTTGCTGCTGCTGCTGGGTAGAGTAGTGAAGCGACTGATCGTGAGGCGTCCCAATGGGTGGATAGAAGGTGCCGGTTACGCTGCCGACGTTGTCGAAGCCCGATCGCATCTTGTTGCAAGACACCATCATCCCATTGGATATACTCACGGCTATGCTCGACGACTGCTGCTGCTGACGATCGAAGTTCATGTAGTTCCCCTTGAGAGTGCACAAAGTATTTTTTTAACGTCAAAATATCATACATCGAACATCGATATCATTGCCTACTGTGAATTTCAACAATCACATGCTCTTACTTTTTTGTGCGTCGGTAACGTGTCGGAGTACTGTCCGGGTGTGTTGGCGCAAGAGGATATGCTCGAGCCAACGACGTGCAGCTGGTCCGCGCCGCTCTGCATGTACGAGTAGCGTTGCTGCTGCTGCTGCTTATTCTGCTCGTTCATCTCGTATTGCTGTTGCTGCTGCTGTTGCTGCGACTGCTTCGACGCGCCACCGTCCATGAGATCTCTGTCGTGCTCGGGATTCTGCGACGGATGTGGACTGGTACCTGTCGTACGTACAAAAATCATAAATACGCTATTGACGCTACGTGGCTCGAGTCCGTAAGTGCGGAGCTTTGAGAAAATTTCGCGGTCGCAAACTGCAAACTTGTATTTATTACGTACGCGGGTAATGAGTGTTTACGCGCAGTGAACGGTAAACGCGACCAAAGTGCGGCTGATGCAGTATAGCAATATTTAGTCGTAGGTAGAGGATATATATAAGTTGAACCTCGCAACGGTCAATGTTCATGCGCGCCTCGCACGGACTATGAAGTGTATTTTATACGTATTCGAACACCGCAAGTCATAAAATCTCTTTCGCTCGTGTCTTTGCGCGCAAACACACACACGCATTCGTAGTTTTACTGTCGTAAATCATCGCGCACGCAGATATATCCATATCTATATCTCTCTATATGTAAGAGTATTAACGGTTGACACAGAAAGAAAAAAAAATATTACCATCGGGCTCGGGGCTGGCGACGGGACTCGTATCGGGCGTGTGAATGATCGGCGTGTAAGGGCTCCCGTAGAGCGAATTGTTTTCCGATTTGTAATCCTGTATCGTCTGCTGCTGCTGCTGTTGTTGCACCGCTTGCTGTTGCTGATGATACAGGGAAATCGGCGATCCACCCCACGCCATCTGGCTCATATTTTGATAATTGTCCATTTTCGACCTGTAAGGATAGTCGAATAATCGTCAGCGTCAACTTTTACGAGGTAAGACTTTTTAATCGCGAGTACGCGACATCGTGGAGAAAAATTTAATTGGCTTTATTACGAGCTTTCTCTCGGCTACATAAATAGATATAAGAAGCGAGGTGTTGATTCAATAATTGGCTTAAGGTACGCGTGCGTAGGTGTGAGCCATTTTCTCAACGCCGTGTTCATAATACATATTCATGCAACATCAAATATAAAGGCGTTCGAATTCTCACGACCAATTAAAAAAAAAAAACAAACAACAGCAACAACGCACGAGTTCGTCTCGCGCACACTGTTAATGAACTCGGAAAAATTTCACGAGCAACGAATTAAACAAAACAAAAAAGAAAATACTCACATGCTGTGATGGATACCGGCACCCACGCCCGATCTATTCGCGGACGACTGCACCGATCCTACGGGTCCAGCGGCGCCGGCACCGCTCGACGAGGCACCGCCACCGGGTGTAGGCGGCGAGGCGGGTGCCCCCGGCGGACGCTTCGCGTGCTTTCGCCTGCGAGGCCTGTACTTGTAGTTGGGGTGCTCCTGCATGTGTATCACGCGGAGTCGTTCGGCCTCCTCGACGTACGGTCGTCTGTCCTGGGGCGTGAGTCCGCGCCACTTTTTGCCTGCAAAATTCAAACATTTACTCGTCAACGCGTTGCTCAATGCGTCTCGATGCAATTTCTCCAATATGTCGTGATTGTTAATTTATGATATCGTTCGGCTATAGCTTACCACGATAATGACTATCATCCTTTTTAAATTCGGTATACGTGTTGCGTGAAAGAAGAAGAGGAAAAATGTCTTAATTAATTTATTATACGTGCAGCGCCCAAACACAATGTAACATAATAATTGCATATAAATGTATATACGTAAATATATATGCATATGAATGGCAGCTCGAGATAATCGGCGCATTCGCGGCACGAGTGCGAAAGTTCACACCTTTTCTGCATAATCAAAGTAGGTCGCGCGCGCCGACTATATAGTGTGCCGCTGCCGCCGCCGCCGCTTTGCAATGAAATCATCGAAGCTGTCTGACTCGATCGCTATAATTAAAATAACCACTGCATAGATACGTACACGCGCTATTTATATGCATATATACGCGTATGCGTGTCAGGACCCAACATCGAATGTAAATATCGAAAATAAAGGAATAAAAAGCGCATTCGGAGATATACTGCATACAGAAAAAAAGCTTGGATCACTGTCAATGCAAAGAGAGAAAGAGCTTTGTTAAGTTTTATCTGGATCAATTAATTCTTACACAAGCCGCGGAGCTATGTGACCAAATAAATCGGGCCGACTGCCAGGCAGGGCCTATTATCGTTCGACTTTATAACGTGCGAAATTGAATTGGTGTACGGCCGGTAAACAACCGCAAAACTCGTATTCGAGCGCGAATAAAATGCATAATGCATATTATACCGCGCGCGATATTTGACAATCTGTACTGCACATAATAGGCGGTGTCTCTTTCTCTCTCTCTCTCTCTGGACCCATTCGCCTGTGCACACCTCTGATATATAATAGTTTTTGTAGATACGTAAAAGGACGCAGAACCGAGACCAGCAGTTTTGTAGCCGTGTGTTATACGTGCGCCTATCGAGAGCTATTGTTATCGCGCAATTCGAATTTGATTACAATTGATCTTTTGTTTTCACCTTTACGAGTCTATTAGTTCGACGATCTGTCGCGTCTAACTGTAGCTCATTGACACCTATATTTGTCAAATAGTGACAAAATATTTCATTTCATGCTTTAATTTTTCGCTTGTTAAATTTTGACGAATTATCGAACGCCCTATGACGACTCGTCGAATCCACGCTACTTCTTGCGTGCATTTCAAATCTGGTGATATTATTATTTTTGTCCCCTTGGAAGAACCGCTTGCTATAGTGCTCGCTTGCTCATACGCGATCGGTATAAAACGATAAATATCATATCCGAATCGAGAATTGCGTAGACAGACGTACATATGCGATATATACTTACAGGCTCCACGCAGGTTACGTAAATTTTGCAGCCCATAATGTAGCATATAGACGCGTGCGTGAGAAAACGTCCTAAGGAAAATCAAAGAAGCGGAGAAAGTACGTTTAGTTATATATGGAGATATCGCTGTACGTAAGGCCGCGGAGCGCTGGAAATGAATGAAAGGGCCGGTCGCGATTTTAATATACTCTAGAATTCATACATTATGAGCCACGTTTAATAATGCAACGCACTCGTACGCCTATATATCGATATCAAAAAACGAGGAATATGTTTTATACGACTTGAGAGTTCATAAACTTTATAAAGTCGATCGACGCACACACGTATACATGTTGCGGAGCGCCTTGTGCGTGTCCTAGAGTGTATATTATGTATACGTCTGTTTACATTTGGATCTTACGTGTACAATGTTATACCTAGTCTTTGAGCTGCTCCGTAGTTGAAGTGTTCTTAATTTTTTGCTAAATTATATCTGGCTAGGGACATTAGGCTAGGATCAACTTTTCGGGCTTCATAAAAGCTTGTCGTAAATTTAATAAGCCCCAAGTGCGACTTAAATTACGCCAAGATCAACAACGTTTTCGCTCGAGTGTATATTATAATGATAAAGCAAGAAAGTACGTTGTCTCCTTCATCCTCTCCTACTCGAAATTGCTAAGAAATCGTGTGGAAAATCATCCAAGTAACTCCCGCGTTACAAACCTGCGGCTGCAGTCGTATATACTGATGCGTTTGCTCTCTCTCTCTCTTTTTTTCATTCTGTCTTGCTCCTCGTGGCATCGAAAAGTCCCGCAAAGAAAGGATATTCGCTCGCGCGCGAGTGTGTCGTATATATATAAAACGCACTAGGCTTTATATATACGGGGGCGTAGACATGGGTGCGCCCGCGTGTGTCTGCTTCAGCTCCGAGACTCACGAGCTTGGACTGTATGTGTGTGCATATAACACATCTATAGAGAGAGAGAGAGAGAGAGAAAGAGAAAGATGCAAGCCACAGCACTGCCACAGCTCTTGTGCACGCGGGCCATTATTTCATATTTTATTTTGCTTTGGCCTCTTGCTGCAGCACATAAGCTGACTGACTCCTCTCTAGGCCTCCCTAGAGAAATGCTCGCACACGTATATATGTACATGTGTGTAAGAAGACACACGCAGCAAAAAAGGAAAATAAAAGAAGAAATCGGAGATTATACGAGAGGCGGAAGAGACTAGCTCGAGGCCGTTCGACTCTCCGCTTCGCGTCCTATACGATGATGCCGTGCACTATACATATTATGCCGGGCCGCGACTGCATTAAGAAAGAGAGAAAGAGAGATGTAGGAAGTTGGGTCAGGAGGCGAGCCTTTGATCAATGCTGAATTTCTTTTTCCTTTTTTCTTTTCATCCCCCTTCCCCCGCCCCCCCCCCTACCTGCTGCTTTTCTACGCGCGCGCGTGCACCGCTCTCGATCGAGAAATCATCGCATCATGCATCTGCAGCAGCAGCAGCTGATTTTATTGTAATGATGCGCACGAGTTTTATGCAGAGCAGCAAACGAGAGATCGAACGAGCTTGATTTGTACGTCCTCTCGGCCTCTACACTAACATAGAGCTTGAACCATTCATAAATGTATACTACATATTGCAACGCATCCAGGGAGGTCGATTCACATTTCGATCTGCGGGTCTTGATTTTTACTAGGCTATACATCTATGCATGCACCTAATATAATTTATCCGGCGTTTATTGTACTACATAAATTTCATTCATTCTTCGGTTGCGGCGCCCATCGAAAATATCGCTCAATAACTGCTGCGTGCGCCTTGAAAAGGAACAATCGGGAATCGCGCATGAGATTCAGCTCTCGATTCTATTTGTATGTAATGCGGCTTTATACTGAGGGTCCAGTCAGGCTTCGCAGCAAAAATAACTAATAATATTGTTTTGATATAAACTGATTGAGAAAGTCGATTATGTGCATTCATAAAACGTATACGTATACTACGCATACACATACATGTCATCCGCGATATCATCTTGGTCACGGGGAAAATTTCGAAAGAAAACAATTTTTTCCCTCTCTCTCTCTCTTTCTCTCGGCTTATATAAGCCATTAGAGTGCCTTAACGAGGACATATATATATACCACGAGCAAAGGTAGACTGACTCGGAGCTGCAAGTAAATACACTTACATACATAAATACGTGTACACGGCGACGAGGATGGATAAACTGCGAGCAAGCGGCAGCAGACGAGCTGTGCGCGGGTGTGATGATGAATCACTCAAAGCTCTTATATTCTGCTGCTGCAGTCTCGAAAGTTAAATTAAATCTCGAGACGTCGCGGAGTCATGTCGCGTGCGCACCACAATCTGCACTTACACATCCGTATAATAGCTGTACATAATACACTTCAACGTGCGGCAGAGGAAGCCAAGTCGGATTGCGAAGGCCAGAAAAATAAGAAATAATAATAAAGAGAGCAAAAGTCCTTCTTTATACACCTTGAATGAGAAATTTAACGTCAATTCGTACTATATTAAGCCATAGTAGGCTCGTCATGGGTTATGAAAATATAATCCTCCGTAATGTACACTTTAAATGCTTACAGGATTCATGATGATATGCATGTAGGATACGCTTATATATTTAACGAGTTCGTTTGGCATGAATCAACTGCTGCGCACGCGCTGATGAAGAAACAACTGCCTTCGCTATAAACATCGATAGTATTTATATGTAAGCTTTTATTTCCTTGAATTAATTTAATTAACCGTTCGACGAATGTCCAACTACGTATGTGTGGGTATGTATGTACTCGCGGACATAATTGACGAGCTGTTCGAACATATATAATACACGGCCAGGGTTAAACGTTACCTATGCTCAAAGTATATGGAAAAAATCAAACCATCGTCGAACTTAATCGTATACACGAGCTTTTTTTTAGTTCATTTCTTTTTTCGTTGCTGTGCATTCGAGTTGATTTTTGCGACGTTAAACATGTACCGATCGAAATTGCAGATAGCAAGCTGCGCAGAGCCAAAGAAGATCTTACGTATATAGAGTATAAATACCGGCCGAGAATCCGGACGTATTTCAGTTGTGTGTGTGTGTGTGTGTGTATATACGTCGAGCGTCGAGCAAAAGGTTTGTCGCGCGAGAGGAGATTTGCATCTGCGCACGGAGGCTTACAAACTCTTGCGAGAGGCCTGACAATTGAAACGTAGTATAGAAGCGTGTATAATGTGTGCGAAAGCTGCAGTAGCCGCAACGGCGCACAGCTGACAATTTGTTGACGCGCACTCGATACGCTCCCGATCGTCCTGCACGTCCGAGTCTCGATCCCTGATCATTACCTTCTTTTTTTCTCATATTCTTTTCCTATCGATGTTATGGACGTATCTCGACTTGTGAAATTCATAAACACAACGTTAAATTATACATATCGCGCCATAATTATGTTAATCTAACGACGTGAGATACTGTGCACGAGCCCAAGCGAGCGAGAAAATTACAGCATTATACATTAGCGAAATCAGATAAGAGTCTAATAAAAAAAATGAGAAGGAATAATCGTTAGATATATTGTGCTCGCGTAAAAGAGAGAGAGAGAGGGGGTGGTGGGGAGACATGATTTTGCTGAAAATGAATTTTATTACGCTCAAAGTCCTGTGCTAATAAAATTATCGAAGGCGGCTGATTACTATTATACTCATATGAGCTAGAGCTAATTCGATAATCCGCTGAAATATAACTCAACAAGAGGCACGCAGACGCGTGGCACATGCACGGGGGGCTCGCGAGGTTTCGAGAGGTTCGGCCGAGCATATACAATTATAATCATTGTAAAACCTTGATTCATAGCGATCGGCTAAAGATCGATACTTCGGAGCCTTTATGTAATTCTGTTACGAGTCGAGCTGCTGCTCCATCATTATCATCATTATTATTATTTTTTAATGTGTCAGAGTTAGTGCGCGCGTTCGAGGTGAAAAACGCACCAGTTTTGAAGCAGTTCTCGGCTGGCTCGCGTGCGCCACACGCATTATGCGATTTATAAAACCGATTCCAAGGAAGAAGATCCTTTCTCTGCGCGTCTGTCTTGTGTGTAGCTGCAAGTACAGTCTCTCTCTCTCTTTCTCTCTTTCTCTTGGGTTGCGGGGGCGTAGACATACACATACACACAGGCAAAGAGAATGGAAAATAGAAAATAGCCAGATGGCCTCGGGTACTTTCGAGGAGCTGAGCAATGATGTAGCCTACGCATATACTCGGAGCTGCGCTCGTGTGTGTGTGTCGATTTTTTTTGCTTTGTCCGCGCAGTATCGCATTTTTCCGCGGGACTCGCAGGTGGAGCGGGCGCACTATACATACACACGCATTGCGTTGCAGTGCATTGGCCCGTCCCGACGATGCAGTTCGATATAGCGGCGCGTACGCAGACTTTATGATTATAGGCCACGTGTCGTACATACGTATACGTATATCTGTGTGCATGGGCGGATTTACTAATGTTCTTCTGGGTGCATATATCATTACCACCGAACGCTTGTTTAGGGTAATTACCCGTTATACGCTCGACGAAATTTCTTGTGCACTGTATTTCGAATCGAACGTCAAGCTCGCGAAAAAGCTCGACGAGCGCAAGTTCACTCGACATTTATTGCGCGCGACTCGAGTCATCGCATGCGCTGCATCATCATGCATCACCCATATATGAAATACACGTACGTTATGCGCGAGCACAATCGCGAGATACTACGTATACATCGCGAGCGCTCGGGAATAGAAAGAACCGATGAAAAATTCAACGGGTGGCATGATGCGCGTGATCGCGTCGATAAGCACGTAAATAAATAATTTAAAATACCTATATGAATAAATATTATCAACGCGATACTTATTATCATGAACGCATATTGTTGTTGGTGCGATGCTTTACTTCATGGTCAAAGGATATCCTGAAAAACTAATCGTCGTTGCCTCGCCGCGGTGAAAATTCAAACGGGCGTACAACTCGACGACGCCCGTCGTCGCGCCGCAATTATCATTAAAAATATTATTATTGCTTATATTATATATGAATACGTACGCGTCGCGCGAGCTGACTCGCATATCAAACGATCTTCTTTCCGAGAAAAGAGTCGAGCGAGGCGAGGCGGTGCGTTGATCTCCGTCCCAACCGTGTATGACTTGGTTAATTTTTTTTTGTTTCGCAGATTGGCCATATAACGCCAAGTCGGAAATTGAATTACTCGTCGAGATTTTAATATTCGAGAGGGACAACAGCGAAAAATTTCACTGCGGAGAATTGGCGTATGCGCGCGCCCACCTCGCAATAATGAGATGTTATATTTGTATTATATCGTATAGCGGAGGACTAATGACCGAGGGAGCATGATATGCACTTTCGGGTTAAAAAATCAGGGTGTGTTATGACAGCTCCGAAACCGCTTGAAATGAATTCGTACTTTTTTTTTTACTGTAACGTACACTCGTCGGTAAAAAGTCAAACCGAAAGAGTATCGACATAACTACAGACGATGTCCTAGACTCTGGTGCCCGGCGTAAATTCGATAATAGCCACGTACGTAGCTGCGCTTAGCGAGTAAAACCCACCGCGTATATGCACAAACGACGCGGCATTATTAATGGGCGTGTCAAAATTCGTACATACATGCATAACTCGTCGACGCATCAAGCTCGTATTATGTGTTATATACACTCCACAGACTGCGCGCACACACACGTACACATAGGCACCAGGGCAGATCAGCGCTCGAGCTCCAGCCAGCGTGCATACGTACGAGCGGCGCGTCACTTTCTCTCGTGCACGCGCAGGACTTGTCTCGCGCTTTGTGCCCGTCGCCGTAAACATAAATATAGCAAGCTCCGTAAGCCAGTTATAATATCGCGCTCATATGCGGCTGCCATATAATCAGCTGCACACACACATGCGTGTGCGCATGTAACATAACGATTCTTAGTCGCGATGGAGCGAATACGTATCCTACCAGAGCCGAGAGAGATGACGAATGTAAGCTGCGAAATTGTGCTACAGCGAGACCTTTTGGCGCGGCTTTTCAACTGAGCTCAGCTACGAGAAAGATTTTTTTCAAATGCGCTCTTGCCATCTCGAGATAAACGCATTGTGAAAGCAATGTGAATAAATATCGATTTGCAAGTGACGAAGCAGTGGGTCTCTGCGCCATGTAAAATATAGTGCAAAAGTGCAGCGTATAGCGATCATCGATGAAACGCAAAGCCGATCTCGTACTCTTTTTCTCTCTCTCTTTCTCACTCGTTTGCACATGCAGGGATGTATTGTAATGGGCGTGATAGACACACACACACATACACCCGTAAGCATATAAAATGTACGAAGAGAGTCGAGGCTTATAATAGGGGAGACATCCTTCGCTTATAATATAAACTCCTACGCTTATATTGCACCAGCTGTTTTTGTTGTTGTAGTTGCTGTTGTGCCGTTGCTGCTGCTGCTGCATCGACCGAGCGAAAATATTCAAAATATAAAAAAGAAATTATAAAGGGAAGGAGGAAGCGAACACTAAGCACGAAACGATGATCGCGTGCTCGCGCGAATAAATTGTCTGCTGCTGCTGCTAGCCATAGCGTATATATAGCTAACGCGGGCTCAGAAAAACGAGAGAACAAAGTACAATGCACCGCTCCGGACGCTGCTGCTGCTGAGAGATGCAATAACTGTTATCCTTTGCCCGAGAGAGAAAGAGAGAGAGAAGTTTCTGCTACATGCACTGTGTTTCTTTTTTTTCGCATGGATTATTATATGAATTATTACTGGAGCCACGCGCACGCTCGGACACGTTCGCGATTTTCACGCCTTTTTTTGGTACGAGCGCTAGTGCAGTAGCTTCATTATTTTATTAAACGATACCGCGCACGACGACAAACGTTAATGCTGTCATTTTTATGCGTGCATCATACGTATAATGAGTCATCGCGATGTCACTCGGCAGACAACGCACGACTCTTCTTTTTTTCTTCGTTCATCCCTTCCTCTAATTTTCTTTTCGTTCGATTTTTTATCAAATATGTGAACGTAAGGATTATCCAAAAGAAAAAAACTTCAAGACCTAATAAACATGGCTTTTCTTATGCGAGTAGCATATCCGACCTATTGTCTTGTACACACGTTATACTGCATAGGTAAAAAATGTATAGGAGAGTTTGTTAATGTGTGTGTGCGCGATCGTGATTGAGTAATACAAGTCCGTCATTCGAGAGATACAGCAGCGGAGCAGTGGATTTTAATAATATAGAATAGCTGAGAGCTCGGAGGCCTATTCGATCATTCACTCACACCTATCTATTAGTACATCAGAAGGTTTTATGCGCGAGCGCCCGAGCTCTATACGTCTAAATTATCAATTTGCCGGCGAAAAGCGCAATTCTCGATTCACAGGGAATGTATAATTATATTATCATCCCCCGCGGATCATCTCAATTCGCGTTACGTTTATATCAGACTCGTATACATGCGAGAGCACATTATGTGAAATCGCAATTATCGCGAGATATATAAAACAGCTGTCGCCTTTCCTATTATAATATTCTGAAAATTTTTCAATGAACCTCGGGTGCGTGCGAATATAATATCATAGATTCTCATATATGTACGATGACGCTAGATGAAAATACGTTTGATACAGACACACACAAACTCGCGCATATGCATGCGATATGCACTTGGCAATCCATCAAGATAACAGCTGAGAGCGAGCGAGAGCGCGCGCGAATGGCCCAAGGCGCGAAAGATGAGATAATGTGCGCGAGCCGTGGAGTACGCTGTATATAAACACGTAGTACAGCGCGGGCCCGAGAAAGAGAGAGAGAGATGAGTAAAGACAGTATAATGCAGCGCGAAACGATGTGTGCGTTATACGAAGCTCGAGACGTTTGCGGTAATTGAAAATATCTTGTGTGACTGCGTGTGTGTCTATGTGCTTGAGTCGCAGCTAGCAGCGTACGTATTGTAATGATGCATATTACTCGTAGACTAGTATCATATTTGTGAGCTGTTGTACGCGTGGCATAATTTAACGCCGAATTTCATGTTTCATACTTGAGGGCGATTGATTATTTCAGGATAAATAATTGTGCCTTAGTCGATTTGTCATCATCAGCCATGCACACATATTGCATAGCAAGTTGGACGAAGGTAAAAATTAAAATCATCATGCGTCTATGTATGATGCGCCACGTGTCTGACTAATCCAATCTGTTACTACTTAATCGAAAAGAAACAAAAAAATCGTAAACATTTTGCACTATTCACGGATTTTAATTTGATGCAATCGCAAAATCAATCAGTTCGTTTATCACGCCAGACAAGATTATTATTTACTCGCGGGTTGAGATATGATGCAGGCTAAAAGATGCTTAAATTGAAGCGCTCACGTTGATATCTTCTTTAAGCGGGTAAGAAGCTGCAGCAATACATATCGATGCAGAGGTAGCGAAGAGCTGCCACATAGCTTACATACGAAGAAACGATCAACTTGTCAAAGGCTCGGTAACGATCAATCTCGGCAACTGCTCCTATACTTTGTGTACACACATTGCATCGGTTGTATCGTACGTTGTGTACTGTACGTACACCGTTTGTAGCACGTGCGCACCCGCTTCACGCGTGCGAAATATATACCTTTATAATGTATAGACGGGGCAATCAGCGTTGTTGGTATAACACAGACACATGTTACAATATATGAGTGGCTTTTTAAGCATTATCATTAGCCAGTATCGGCCGGAACGATCGGCGACTCGCTGATCGGTCAAGTTGAAGGCGATCGTCGAGCGAAGAAAATGAATACATGTGAAAGAGAGCCACGCAGGCACTCGTCGCAAATAAGAACCGTGTGTGAGAGTTTGCGGTTGCTGGGATATGTGTTTGTGTGTGTGTATTTGAGCGCGTATACCACTTCATTGTAAGACGTTTATTGTCACAACGCTTCACGTATTCTATATAGGTAAACCGCAGACCGATGCAGATCGTCAGCTCGACTTGACGCGTAATACCGTAAGCTATAAGTAAATATCTTTAATTTACTTGTTTATGTACTTTACATTCCACGTTATGAATAATAATAAAAACATTTTTAATTTAATATAGATTTAATGTGAAATTCGACATTAAAATCAAAGTAAAAAAACACTTGAAAAGGCAGCCGCATACTCTATTTTTAATGGAAAAATAAAAAAAAGGATTCAACTCTACACTCCAATTCTAAAATTTTTATTGAAAATAATTGTTTTAATACCAATTTAGTTTTAGCGTAGGTCACTGAAAAATATATGGAAATTCAACCACAGTTAAAACCTTCACCACTAGATGGCGCATATACTCATTTGTAAATCTGCAAGTGGCTTAATCATGGCTATGTAATATATATTGAAGCCAATACACATACTATTTAATTATGCAACTGGCAAATGAAAATAAATTTATAAGCACAAGGTTTCGTAATATAATACCTCAAATAACTTTCTTATTAAAATTTAATTCTTCTCTATGGAAAATACGAAAACTTCCTGCACTCTTAGTTTAATTTTGATGTACATTTTTTTAGCAATAGTAATACAATCATTTTGTATCGTTGTGCTTGCTGGGTTGCACAAAAGTGCCAAAATATCGAGGCAATTTGGTGCGGTATACACTCACACGCGATTGCATTAGTATTTAACGGGAAATCAGCGATGCGTCGAGCACCACGTGCATGTATATAGATTGGTGAAACTCTCTTGTACGAGACGGGCGTCCATCGTTTTCATGCAACAGCGAGTGAGTTAAAGAGTCGCTGCTACACAGCTTGTAAGACAACAAGAGAGAAAGAGAGAGAGAGAGGTCGAAGGATAATAAACTAAGGTGTTGCCGTTACGCACCGCATGCCAGAGAAAAATAGCAAGAAAGGAGCTGCCGCTGCTGCGTACACGTATTATAATATACACACGCGGCGCGTATTATATATAAGCAAGGCTATTTCGCGTATGCCGAGGCGGGCTCCAACTTTTCTCTCTCTCATTTTTTTTCTTTCCTCGAGCGACTGCCGCACGCGCTTTGTTATATTGGAGATATATACATGCATGCCTGTGAACTACATAATCGCCTTTGACATATTCAGAAACTTTCTTTTGCCGCTCAGGCGCGTGTCGTCGTCGTAGTCGACCGTCGCGATAATAATTTCACGCTCGCACCGCTGCCGGAGGCGATTTGCTAAGCTAGCGCTTTAACAAGTCGAACATATATTAAATGGCACGTATACCGCGCAAAAGGTATATGTAAAGCTCGCGAACCAGAGAGCCATTACCCGTTGGCGTAAAATTCATGTAATTGTACGGAATATATAGTTTAATGTGTCTCACGTGTCTGTGTATGAGTGTATCTCCAATGGCAAGTATGTAACACATCGTTAAGATATTCAACCTTATAACAAATGTTTCCCGAGACTGAGTATATGGAAAAAGGTTATTATTATTACCACAGCTACTTCTACTAATACTATTGCTGCTGCTGCACACGGCAGGGTTCGGCTCTTACGTAAGTCATTTTTCCAACGAAAATTGAGTCATATTACAACGAGAGCCAATGTCAATTGCAATGATGACATTATTATTTTATCGGATAAATGCCAAGTGAGATATTATTAGATACTTGTGCTGTTTTATTCGATAGCTTAAAACACTTGATATACGCTTCAACCAACTGAATATCATTTCCTAAAAACGTAAAAATTCCTCTTGCGATTGATTTTATTTATTTTTTGCTCCTCGCGAACAATACATGCAAATCACGTGTCCCTCTTAGTCGCGCGCGAGTCGATCTCGCGTGAACTCGATTTTAATGGGAATAATGACTCGTGCGGCAGCGGTGGCCGTTCGATCATTAACCTTGAATGAATAATAATCTCGAGTTCGCACCTTAAGGCTCTGGCGACAGAGGAGAAAAAAAGTTTATACACGCATGTATGCAGGCGGCGCGCGCGTTTCTCACACGATCTCGACTTGCACGGATTGCAACTGTACCGAGAAACTATCGCGTCATTATTACCGATTTGTAATTGGATTACGAGCTGATCTAGAGTACAGTTTGAAGGGAAAAAGACGTATAAACTTGAAGCCATTTGAAGTTTACATTTTGCAAAAATAAATGATTAAAATTTATCGACATCGATTATCCACACTCTAGAAATTTTTTTTTAAAATTCGTCCCACAATAATATAATATAATTCTCTCATAGGCACATCGACAGTGATCAGTGGGATACGATCAAAACGTCACTCATTATACGAAGTCTTGAGTTTCCTCTCGCGCGCATCTATTGTAATTTTAAAAGTGCGCACGGAGGTCCTCGCCGGTGAGGCGTGGCTTACAACATTGGCGTGAAAATTCGAAAGCCGGCTTTCACTCTCTCGTAAATAACCCCCGACGCGTGCGAGTGCATGCGGCCAACAACAACGGCGCTCGTAATTTTGCGCTTATTAACATTAGCCTTAACGGCGCAGGATATTTGTCGTTTTTCGTCGGATGGCGAACAATTTTTTCTATCGATTACAAAAAATTCTCTCTTCGTTCGTCGGTCAAGCGCAGCTGCATATAATTTTCGCCGTGATCGCGAAACATACGTAACGCCTGTGATAGGTATACGAGAGAAGCGGTAAAGAGCGAGTAAATAGGTGGTACGTTACATTATGTAGCCGCACTGCACATACACGGCGTCGACCACACACGCATATATAGATATGGTATAGTACACGTGTAAGAGAGTGCGTGTGCATCGCGACTCCTCCTGCAAAGAGAGAGAGAGAGAGAGAGAGAGAGATGCACATCGCGGCTCTGTGCACATACATCCAAGTGCCCGAGACGGAGAGAGAAAGAGTATATATAGAGATTATTAATGGTGACAGTGGGCGCTGGGCGGGCTAGTTGCAGCACTCGACTCTTTCTCTTCCTCTCTTCTTTCGATATATTATATATATACTTGATTTTATATTTATATACTAACGGCGCATGTGCGCCTACTTTACTCTTTCCGATTGAGCTTTGCCGATGTTTCGGCTGCCGTATCTGACAGCGACATCCCTTTGACTCTGCGGATCGCATCGGGTACTTATTCTGCCTTTTTTGCCCTTTTATTTCCGCTTGCTGCTTTTTATCATTTTTATGCGCTGCTCGTCACCGACGACCTGCTCTAGCATCAGACACAGTGTCGTACAAGCGAATTTTTTATTAGAGCCTTTATAATTCAATATCTATTTGTAATCGGCGCACGTCCGATCGAAAAAATCCAACTGATAATAAGCGATCGAAGGCCGAAGCGGCCGCTCGAACCGTGGATCTCGAATATGTCTTTCAGTATTCAGTGCTAGGCGCTCGGGCTGCTACACGTTCATTCACTCCGCGCGTTTGAATATAATTACGTACGAATGCGTTGCGGGCCGCGTTATAATAGTCGAGCTCGTGTGCATAGTACGCTTCGGCACTGCTCTCGAGCACGTCATTGTTGCGATATTTTCAATCAGCAGCTCGCACACTGTGTTGGATTTTCTCGATAAATCAGCGTGAATATAAAATAAGTTCTTTACGGCGTAATAATTGAAATTTGCCGATCGTCAATTTATGCATAACGAGTAATATCGCCTTCGTTATCGTGAAATGTACACATAAATATGAAAGATAATGTAAGCGCCGAAGAATTACGATGTCCAAATGCAGTCGCGTGTCTCTTTCTTTGTATAATATGTGCAAATGAAAAATCATAAATACGTGACAATAATATCGATGTCGTGCTTTTAAATTGTATAAACATCCGCAAACGCCACATGATGCTTTATTATATATTATCGCTTGTTCAGCAATAGACTGTAACTATATCGTGTACCTATGTATAGGTGCACATATGTCGCTACATACGTACATGCCGCGCACGATATGCACAAAAAAGCCGTAAGCGATAATACGACAAATCTTACGAAACGTGTAATACGTACGCGAGGGAGCAATACGTCAAAAGAGACATAAATGACGATGGATCATAGCAAGGAAAAAAAGCATAATAAGAAGGAGAGAGACATATAGACGCGCGCTTGGATATGTATAAATATATGTAAAGCGCGTGTTCACGTGACAAATTGCATCGAACCAATCGCGAGAAAAGAAAATGTGAGCTATTCCGTATGTCGTCGCCCGTTTATATCATCATAAACTTCAAGATACAATACGTGTGTCTCCGCGGCTAAGGCCCTTTGAGTCACGACGTGGACTTGGTTTTTTTATTTTTTCATTCGACCGTGATTCACATTTTTTTACACTCATAGCGCGAGAAGGCGTTATGCATCAGCTGCCGATGATACGTTTAAGAATTTGTTCAATTAATCGATCTTGAAATGTATCTTATCTCAAGTAGCTACTGTTTCAAATGCACGCGTGGCTTGGGTGGGCATTGAAATCTCCGAAAGACGTTGCAACGTGATTTTGGTCGCAACGAGAACTGCACTTGATCGATCCGAACATGACAAAACTCTGCTATGTACGTGGTTTATTAGAAGGCCTACATGAGTCGTATCGGAGTCTCGTTGAACTCACGGCTAAAGAAATTAAACGATATCTCGCTCGAGCTTGAAATTGCTTCGCACGCGAGCAGCGGGCCTTGTGCAACCGTCGCAATTTTCGTCGTCGTATAGTATGCACAGCAGTAGCAGCATCAGGAACAGCAACAACGCCGATGTCGTCGTTTGCGTCGCGCTTACAAACACATACACAGACAGCAACAGCAGCAGCAGGTATATATTATAAGGTGGGCCGAACTGTGCACACACGCGTATGTATATAGGGCTTATAAGCTAAAAGAGCAAAGGGTGCGGCTGCCGCCGGAACGATACTTTGCTGCCACATGGCTCCACCTCATTACCTGCGCATTCTATGCATCCGCGAGACCCAAGAACCGAGAGAGAGAGAGAGAGAGAGAGAGAGTGAGCCGATTATTGCCCTCGCTATTGCGCTGGAGCGCTCCTTCTTTTCCTCTCATTTTTTCTTTCTCTCTCTCTGGCTTGCTCCTTTTTTTCTCTTGCTCTTCTCTTCATTTTATATATACGTACGTGTGTGCTTTTGCGGACATTCTTGCAGTGCTCGGCGCGACTTGTCGTCGTACACACACACATATATACAGCAGCTGCGATCCTTTGTTCTTTGGAAAAGAAATGGATTTTTTTTCTCTCGACTCGTTTTTTCGACGATCGGTTTGCGTGCCGTGCGCGAGTAGGCAGCTTATTCGAACTATCCCGCTGAAGCGTACTTATATACACACGGCGTATACTGGCGGATCGATTAATGAGTCGGTTCGCGAGTTATCGCATTACGGCGCGCCAAAAGAGAGTGGGTTGTTCGTGCGGGCGAGCGAGCTTTCCTCCTTCTCGATCGAGACTCCAAAATCGGGCCGCGCTGTATCCTATATACTAATTGATTTCCGCTCGCGAGCCAAAGTCGTGTATCATACTATACGTATACTCTCTGCATCCGACGTGTATTTCGATTCTGCGCGTGTCCGTATGGTATATGTAGTTCAAACGTCGCCCAAGCGACAATTATTACATTATAATATACGGTCCGCGCGTGTATATATATCAGAAAATTTTACGGTTACGACATGTCGCGCGCCGCCGCCGTCTCATGCGCTGTCGGGTTTTCTGCTCCGCGCCTCGTATTATGTATGTATGTATGTATACGCATGCGGCCAGGGGTCGTAAAGCTCCGCTCTATATATGTGTAACATATATATTGCTCAATCCATTTATGTGTGCGTGCGGCAGTCTCACTTTCTCCGCGAGTCATACTATAGGTCTTTTTGTTGTTTTTGTTGTTGTTGTTGTTGTCGTTGCTGCAGAAGCCCCACATGCGTGCAACTTGGACCATGGAATCAGTGTGCATCAAAATCACTGCACTGCAATTGTAATTTATCTACTTGTACACTTTCTCTCTGTCTCACTCGCTCACAGCAGCTTAAACGATAATGATATAATGACGGTCGGTCGCAGGCCTGCGTCGTTCTATTTCATATTTTATACGGTCCAAGACTGCGAACTATACGGTAAATCGGTGAAAAAAGATATGAGCGGATCGCGTGCACTCAATTTACGTGCGTACGTACGATGCATAAACGCAGCAAGTTTAGAGGCATATCATTATACACACTTTGAAGGATATAGGCGTATTACGCACATCCACGCCGATATTTTGCGTATCGGACATGGTTTCGGTACGGTACAGCTTGTCCAACAGAGCGGCCGGTAACTTAAATGCACAAATTTCAAAGCTGGCCGCGTTAATAGCTACACAGAAGTAGCAGGAAAGCAAACAAACCAACAAACGGAAATGATTTAAAAAAGAAGAAGCTGCACGGTGAGAGATAAAAATAAGGAAAAAAAGACTACACTACTGGTCGGAGTCGTAGTAAAAGTAGTAGTAACTCGTGGTGTTCGGCTACTACCATTACTAGGCCCCGCAGTAGTCAAATCGCGTGTTTTACCACGCTCGAAACACACACACATACTTGAAATCCGTATGCTTTCTTACGGTCCTCTCTTTCTCTCTCTTTTGCTGCACGCGCGGCGATCGGCAGCCGCTTAACATATATCAAAGTGGAATCTCAGGACTGCAGTGCAGCGGCATATACATATATAGTAGCTCCTCTAATCAGCACATTCTCGAAATCTTTCTTTCAGGCCGCTTCGAAAGCCTTCCGGAATTCTATGCAGTATATCCATACGCAAACACGGCCGCGGCTCATATATATATCTCGTTCTCTTTATCTTTGCTGCTGCTGCTGTTGCTGCCTGTGTTCTCTATATATACTCGCAACTATCTCGAGCAGCCTTTACACATGTGTACATCGACGTATTGGCAAGCCTGTACGTACATAGCCCCAGAGCTTGGAGAAATGAGGGCCGCTCGCGCGAGAGATCGAGAGCGCGTGTATACCCTAATCAGTGGTACTAAAACACGATATCTATGCAGTATATATGTGCGAGACTCGATGTACGTGTGGACTAGTGTAGGGATGAACGACCACAGCTGCAATGAGAGAAAAAGGTGCATCGCATTTGTATACAGTTACTAGAATAAAAAGTTGCGAATGATCCCTTTATCATAGAGGATGGTTCGCGCGAGAAATGACGACATGTATTCCATTTGTTATGAAGCCAAAGCACGAGCTCGTGTCACGCATTTGTTACTCTGTCGACTGGTCGCAAGCGAACATCGGGGCTGTGTTGATCAGCTGCACCCGCACTTAATTCATGAATTTTTTGTGCTTCTAAAATATATTAATCATAACGTTCAACTCAGTCAATATATATAATTATAATATCTACAATAAAAATTCATAAAATTTATCGACGGTTAATTGTAAGACGCAGATAGATTAATAAAGCTAGTCGCTGATGCAAATCGTATTTTATTTGAAAATTATTATAGTTTATAATTTTGCAAATTACTATAAATGAACCATAATATATAATTTATTGTTGTATAAAACTTGACTGCAGTCTTAAAAGATTTTAAAGGAAAAAATGTAAAAACATGCAAAATTATGTGAATTAAAAGATACGTATACTCGAGCGATTCCCATTTCATCATCAGCAGGAGACACATATTGCGGCCAAGAAAAAAAGGAAGATGGAAGGTTCGCGCGCAGCGGCACGAACTAAAAGCATGTTTATGTCGCCGAAGCACGGAAGAAGGTAGCACGAGAGCTCAGAAAACAGCAACGCACATACACACATACATATGCGTATGAACAGACGCACATGTATACGCGGGGAATGATTAATAAAGATGCACGAGCACGCATGTCACCGGATATGAGAGGAGAGAGAGAGAGAGAGACGATATTGTGCCTTGCTGGACTTTACCATCGTCGTCGCGAACCGTTGCCCTTTTCTCTGTCTGTCTTTTCACCTCTTCTCTTGCTTCATCTTACACACAATATATATATGTAGGGAAGAGGTTCTTGATCTAACTCTGCTTTACCTCGCAATGCTATATATATGCAGCTCGAACGAGCCGCGCGCGTCAGGTAAAGGTCACTTTCGCTTTTTATTCTCTCTCGCTCGCTCTCTTCGTAAATTGCTTTCGGTAATTCGATTATTTCCTTCTTCTCTTCTCGGCGTTATTCGCGAGCTTTTTAATGTGCTGCGCACGCGCCACTGTCTCAGTGCACACACTGTGTATAATATGTGCGCGAGCTGCAAACACGCGACACACGTCTCCTATATACACTTGTGTTACTTTTTATCTTTACTTTCGATATTTTCCCAGTCGCATATTTTCCATATATCGAGTCAATATTGTCATTCAATCATTATGATTCCATATTAATTGGCAAAAATGTATCGATCTGCATTGGACCCATTCTTGTTGATCTCGTTTTGCATCTTTGTTTTAATGAATTTCCTTTTCTCCTCATTTGATGTTTGTTTTTTTTTCTGTTAAAAAAATCAACCTCTCTAACGTAAACCGGTGATCCGACGAAATACATGAAATGCCCATTGGCACACGTGTAGTTAAGAGCTCGATCGAGCTTTACTTTTCGACGCGGCAAGATTGCAGACGCGTGTTTCGTGTTTATAATGCCCTGCGCGCAAAGGGTCTGTAAAAATCGAGCATTTTTCCGGCTGTTCGATGCACATATATACAGCACGTGTATGTACGTGAATAAGGCGCGTAAAACGGAGCTTTTGTAATCTCACCTGGCGCTTCTCCCAGACATCGTCTCGTATAAGTGCGCTGGTGTATATAAATGAGATATTTTTTGGTCCGACGATGCACTTCTTATATCGATTTTCGCTGTTCGTTTTCCACTACATAATACTCGCGTCCTCGTGCACCAGCCGCGGCGATCTTGACTTGGTTTCTTCGAACTTGTTGCATAGAAAAAGAAAAAAATCGAACCTTATCGCATCGAAAAAAAAAAATGAGAGACAATTCATCGCTCTGATCTATGTAACGTTTATAATGTGTTAGTCAGTTTTGCGCGAATTCATAAAAAGTAGTTCAACGATTGAAATGACAAAGGTCGCTCCTGAGCTTTTTTAACTAGATGATTCACGGATACGTATGGAAATCGAGCGATGAAAAAAATCGCGCGTGCACACAATGGAAGGACAACGAAAAAAGCCAATCATCGCACGGATTGCTCAGAGCTCTATTGGAAACTAGGACGCATGTTAATTAATATCTATGCGAGATTTTGTGCGCGTGCGACAGGTCACGAACCTCGACAAAAGAGAAACAGCTCGACAAATAAAATGGTTGAAAAAAGCAGAAATGCGAACCTGGAGAGGATGGTTCGACGCGAGGAGGAAGGTAAAAAGAGGAGCTGCAGCAGCGGGTAGTAGTGAAGTGCAGAGGACCCACAGGGCCGGAAGATATCAGCGAGCGAGAGCCAAGACTGTTTGGCATTCGGGCGTGTGCATCATACGAGAGCGAGCAAAGCAGCAAAAGATATCACATGCATATAATACAGTTCTTTACTAAGCATGCAATGCTTGGGCGACTTGGTCGTGGCGCATGCATGCGAGCTAGGAGGAGGAGGAGGACAAGGAGGAGGGGACAGCACGGCACTCGAGGCGCTATGTGGCAATAATAATCGCCATGTAGCACATATATACCGACGAATACTTTATAATAATCTGCCTGGCCACATCGCTAAAAGGCGGTGTGACTTTTCCACACGCAGGCGCGCGCTCGCGCGCGGGTGGTAAGTTTGATTTACGGCCCAACAGAACGAGAGAGAGAGAGAGAGAGAGAGAGAGAGAAAAATAAAACTCGTGCAATGATAGGCTTTCGATAGACCGTGATAAAAAAAAAGAAAGAAGGGAAAGAGATGAATTATAATATTATAACTTGCAAATCGAAGATTTATGTCGTCGATATTCTCTCTATATCTCCTCTGCAGAACAGATCGAAAATGATTTACCAAAACGTGCGACTCGATTTTCGTATATGTTATAAAACAATTGAACTTTGTATTATATATAATTTAGGTGTGTGTACGTATATCTTCGTAGCAGTGTGCCATTCAATGCCGGTATCCGATTTAAGAGCCGTTAACGACTCAATTCGCAATTTGCAGCCTATTGATAAGAAAAGGATGGATTTATAAATAGCAACAGCTGCAGCCTCAGAAGCAGCTATACTCCTGCATGCGAATGTGAGCATAGCAGTGCATTGGCAGCTCTGTAGATATATTTCGTGGCGTGTTCGTAATCGCTACAGCTGATTGCTGCAGCTCCGTCGTAATCGTTCGACAGTAATTCAAGCCCCGATTCAACCACGAGAGCTCTCGTTTTTCTTTTCGTGTCTCTCCTTTTTTTCTCTTTCGTCGAAGCAGCTCTTCTTCTTCTTCTTCTTCTCCCTCTGTTTCTTTTACTCGGCGCGACGCTCTGCCGATAAGCGATAATAAGCGAGAAAAAGAGCGAGGAAGAGAAGCTGCGCACTTGTGCAAGTTGGAATTTCGTAATGTTTAGAGGCTCAGAGTATGTATTTAGGTGAGTGTATGAAGTTCAATAAAGTTGAAAATTAGCGTGATACTAAGTTTTATCGCATACTTCATTGTCTATATGATTATGTGCTATTGGGCAGACAATAAATTATTAAAAGATAGATAGATAGAAATACTCATCTTTAGCTATTATAAGAAGTTGACCACCCAAAAAAGTGAAATTTCAAATCCAAAACCAAATTAAAATAGAAATTGTGAACGAATTAAAGAGAGAATTTTCGGGCAGCTTTGCGAGTAATATGTCACGGGGGTCGTAACCGCGAATACCGTGACAAATAAATTAAATTTAAGTTGGGCGCAAAAAATGCAACTTTTAAACACCTGATCAAAAAATAAAAATTATTATAAAAAATCAAAAAAATCAATGATCGAGCAAATTATATACAAATAAAACTGTAAAAAAGATTTGAGAGAAACGGCCCTCAATGCTTTACCAATACACAATTGATACCAGTCGAACGAAATACAGGCAAGCAACTTGCGCGCTAATCCCTAATCGAGTTTATAACGCGCGCCGCTATACAAGCCCGTGTACACACATACTTACAACGCCAAAGGAGTAGCAGTAGTAGCAACAGAAGTGTGTACCGTCGAGCCTGCACCCATCGAGGATTTCGTAACGATTCCTAAAGGCGCGAGGCAAAGGCGCGCATATCTCTCCTGACCCAACTACACGAGCTGCAGCAGCAGCAGTCGAGGAGCTTCGCTGCCTTGGCGCGAGCTGCAGCGGCAAGGTGAACGCTCTGGTTTCGTTAATGTACTCGCGCCGCGTGATCGAGCGCATATAATCGTATACGGCTTCTCGATCGCACCTCTTCGAAGTGTGTATGTATCGACTATGAGATAGATTTTTTTCTTTCGCCTGGAGTACTGCGCATGCACGGATCGCGACCTTGATTCGAAAACATGATCTAGAACGTATAGTCGTCGCGGTATCGGTATGGCTCCCTCCCACAAGATATAAGAGTACGTGCTGCTGTCTCGCGAAAAAGAGAGAGATTGAACCGCGCAGTGCAGAAAAGACAATGCTACGCTATATGTATTCAAGCTTAAAAAAGAGAGAGAGAGATGGAAAAAAAGTAAAGCAACGTAGTACCGAGAGCGACTTGCTGCTTTCCTTTCGCCGTAAACGCAGATTCCATTCACGGCTCTTCGCGTTATAATTAAAATAATAACTCTTTTCACCACCGCCCTGCATATCGCTAAATACGTATAATATAAATATACAAACGTATACCGAGCGTAGCGAGTAAAGGTAGAGCACTTGCAAGGATGGTTAGCTTTCTTATTCCCACAGGTGCAGCGGCTGCACAGATGCACACGTATAACATATATCTGCTACGATATATAGAAGTACTAGTATAGCTGCGTTGCGCGCGATTCTTAACTCGAGAGCTGCGATTTTGCTTATTTATACGTGTGTACGCGGATGTTAATGCGCGGCACACGCGCGAAACAGCGATGATGTACGAGACAAAAAAAGCACCCGTCCTGATTATTCCCAGTCGCTTTTTCCTCCTTCTCCTCCTCCTCTCTTCGTCATCGTCGTCCTCCCACTTCACCTACTCGCAAGGGGGAAAAGAAAATTACTCGACTGCGCGATGACGTCGAACGCGCGCAATAATTAGTGGAAAGCGACTTTGGCATGAATTCGCCTATACGGCATCTATATGAAGTTTACAGAGGTTTGCTAACAAAAAAAAACATCGAACCACGACAATATATGTTCATTTGTATATTTATCGGATTCACTTACCGAGCATTTTGCTGAGATCGGCGTTGTGCAGATCGGGATTCTCGTCGGCCAGCTTCTTGCGCTCGACTTTGGCCCAGACCATGAAGGCGTTCATGGGCCTGCGTATGCGCTGCTCCTTGAGATTTCGGGCAGCGGCGGCGGCCGAGGCAGCTGCGCCACCGGCGCCGTGGCACATCTTCACTGGACCACCCATCGGCCCACCTAGCGACTGCTGGTAGTCCTGCAGCGTCGGCCCGGAGTTCAGCCACGACATTTCCTCGAGTCGCTGTTGCTGCTGCTGCTGCTGTTGCTGGCTGCTTAACATGCCTGGTATCTGTAAGTACAAACGATACAATTTATAACTATAAACTGGTAAATTTTCTCAACTTTCAGTTTATTACATATGTTTTTCTTCAGTTTTGTTCATAACTGCTCGGAAAAAATTCTACTGTATTAAATATTTCACATTTATTTAATACTATGATACTAGTTATTTTTGTAACTCTGCCTTTCAAAAACGTAATTTTAAAAATTACTATGCAACAAAATAAATATTGTCCTACAGAAAATATAGAGTTTACTGTAGGAAAATATGATGATTAATATTTCAAAATGCGTTTTGTATTGTAACAAGATTTATCATAATCAGAGCTTTTTGATTCTATCAATAGATGGAGTATTGTAAACTCGCAAGTGGCAAAATATAGTTTCCAAAGGTATATATAACATTGAATTTTATCAATGGAAACGGTATTGAAAAACTTGTTCGGAATACTCTTTTACTCTTTGTTGAATATTTATATGGAGCTCATATTTACCGGTATGATTTGCGTGTCCATGGACATGGGACTGTCGTTGCCATCGATGCCCGAGTCGATGTCGAAGGGCCGCGACTGCGCGGACGACGGTGTCGCGTAGATGGACGAGTGCAGCGCGAGCAGCCCCGGCGAGCCTGCGTAGCCGCCGGGAGGTGGTGTCACCTCACCTCGCTCGTAGCTCTCCAGCATCCTGCGAAAAAAAACGAGAAAAAAAATGAGTTTTGAAGAAATTATGAAATGTAGATGCAGATAACGCATGGATATTATCTGCATGAATCGACCGGTCGCGGTTGAGAAAATGTTTTTCATTTGTAACAATAAAAAAGGGGGTATGGTATATCGAACGAGTCATAAAACAAAATGATAAAAACGTGATCGACCTAGATGCTATTTCATCATTGCCATGAGCTCGACGCGGCTTTCGATCGAGACCAATACAGTTTAGATTGTGGAGCTGCAGTGTGTATCAAACTGTTCAAGCTGGGATAAACGTGAGACGTATAGTTCAAGTACTCACTGCGCCGTGCGACTTGTATCAATCATTGCTATCGTTCAGCGGGCCAATTTTATATGAATAATTATTACCGTTTACCGATTGCCACCTCTGATGCTTCGGAAAAGGACTCAATTATTATAATTATTATTTAATAGATACAATTTATGTATCTCGTTGAGTATTCTTCTTTACAGAATTTTTCCGGTTTAGTCGAACATACACATTACACACTTCGAGTCCCTTATTACACTCTCAATCAGGCGCAGTTGCAACTTTTACATTGAGTCTATATTTGCAGGCGCGCACGCGACAGCCCCCTTTGCCACTGTAAAATAATAAAGTACCGATATGTATATAATATATAAGCTACCGCGTGCGCGCGAGCCGATGATCGAATAAGCAAAGAAAGAGCCGAGTCAAAGTGAAGCCGAGCGTGCCGCGTTTATATACATACGGCTGCGATTCGAGCGTGCGCGAGACGGAGTAATTGACTTTGGACGAGCTGCAAAAAATGCTCGAGATGAGAGAGAGAGAGAGAGAGCTTGGCACGAGCCATCGCACGGCTGATCGTTTCGTTGCTGATGATATCGCCTGAACGGTATGAAGGAGAGAGAAAGAGAGAGAAGCGGTAATGGCTCTTGCGCTCTGTTTGTAGCGTCTTTCAAGAAGAAAAAAGATAAATTGCACAGAGTTTAAGAAAGAAAAACTCGATAGGATAAGCCAAGATCGTTTGATCAATCGTCGATCTGTTTCGCTGCGCCGATATTTCATCATTCATTAGTCATTTCACACTTTTTGTAACATACTTTGTACATATTGGAGCCTTGCAAGTACGAGCCATTTTTTTCTTCCATTCTATGTAAAAGAAAAACTGCGATTGGACGTATCGCGAAAACAAATACCTGGTGTACATGGAAAAGAAAAGACACATTCGTAAGCTCGACAGGCGATGTACACAGTAGCCGGCGCACGACGAGCGTCCAGAAAAGAAAGAAAAGCGGATGCAAGAGGAAAAGGCGCATACATCAAGAAGCAGAAGCAGCAGCGGCAGCATCCGTTGACTAGTCGACGTGTACACGCATCGGCACGATCGGCAAAGTCTCGAACGAGAGACAAACGGAAGAAACTGACGTTAAAGGAAACTGCTACCACTACAGGACTACCTATCCTGTACACTGTCGTTTTCTATATAGCAACATACACAGGCTGCTCCATCGGTATGAAAAGCAAACGAAGCTGGGAAGAAAAAGGATCGGAAAAAGCCGGCGAGGATACGGCCGAGCGGTACAACGTACGGACACGATATATCGCCGAGCGACAGAAAGCGAGAGAGAAGCGAAGGTATAAGCGAGAGAGGAGGAAGAGAGCTCGACGTCGCGCCGATTGATCTGTCAACCCCGTCGCTCAAGCTCCTCTCTCGGGATCGCGCGCGCGCACACGACGACGATCGCATCGAGCGAGCAGGCTCGAGCATGAATGAATCGCCCAACTCGCAGCAATGTCTGTGTGTGTGTGTGTGTGTGTGTATGCAGTGTGTAACCGACCAAGGCCGTCTATCGGAATTCCCACGATTGTCCTCTCTTTATACATACACTTACATACGACAATGAATATTGTTCGCCAATATGCGTGTCTGCAGCCTATAATATGTATACACGTGTGCTCGAATATATATACAGCGATAGCTTTCGCGACTTTGTAGCGTGCCTTGCTACTGGCTTTTGATCGCGACCGTCCAGCACGTGGCAGCTTCGATATCGAGGCTTATCGGTAAATGTCATTGCCAGCATTGATGCCTTTTTCATCACCCAAATTATCTACGCGTACACTTGTTAATTTACACGCATAATGACAATGATTACCACTATTTAATACTTGATCGTGAAATTCGCGTGTGAAACGTGCGAGATTGCGAGCTTTAACTCAGCATGCCACTTTCACACTGGTACATTTGTAAATATTCAATTATAATACCATCCAAGGGCGAAAATCATGCGGTGTAATTAAAAGCTGGCAATTGCTCACACACAAACGCAGACACTCGTACCAATTAATGCCGATGTACCAAAAATATCATCATCCTATCTTTTACTCTCTCTCTCGGTTAATTAAACTCCGGCATACGCTGCTACATCCGTGCTCCTACATTATTCGGCGTGCAATCACTGAATCATTCCACTTCTCTGTGTTTGCGCACCTACTCAACTTTTTCGCGAGTAGTAGCAGTAGTGGAGCGCAGGTTGAGTGTGTGGTCTGTGTTACATTCAGCAGCTGCAGGCCGCGCGCGTGGCGTTGCACGAGCGATTCACGTGTGAAACGACTCTCTCTCTTTAAAGCTTCTTTTTCCTTCTTTTCTCTCTCTCGCTCACCGATGCCTTTTTTTTCTTGCCTCTCTTCAAACACGGTTAACAGGCCTCTTATATAGCAGGTATATAATGCTCCACATAATAGCCATTGTTTGTTTTTACTATACACATATATAGCTGTGGCGCAGAAAGAGAGGCAGGCAAGGTGCACACGATCTAGACGGAGCGAGAGAGAGAGAGAGAACTGCCATGAGTGGAAGAGAGAGAAAGATCTGGCTGATGGGTGGCAAAAACGTGGCGCGTGACCGTCGTATATATAAACACAACTTCTATCTACTAAAGGTAGCAATGTGGGCTCTTTGCGCGCGGACACGCGACTCCTGTGCTGCGCGTGAGCGCCAACTCCTCTCCATCTCTCTCTCTTTTCTGTTTGTTTTTCTACCTCCAAAGTTATACCCCTTCGCGGACCTTCTCTAAAGTTTTTAAAAATGTTTGTATTTCCTTTTGACATTTCGTATGTATAGCTAGTAACTTTAATGGTTATCTAATGGCATCGATCATTGGATATAAAACGTGATATTTCTGCAGTTATAATTATCTAAAACGAGCAGTAGCTAATAAAATTTTATGAACATCATTAATCGATTTTATTGCCGAATGCGAAAATTTACAACTTTCGAGCATATTACCGAATTACATGCGCAGGTGCATTACTTGCATCTTTTATCTTGTAAAATATATAACTCATTAAATCGAGTAATTAGTAGGTGTATTTAACGAAATTTAGAGTCAATGAACTCTTCAAGATTTGACCAACTTATTTTTTGCATAAATTTAATTCAATCGAAATTATAAATGCTAATTTCAATTTGTACGTCGATTACCAATTCGATAAATACCAACGTTCTAAGGACAGGATATCCGTATCGAACATGGATATGCCAAATTTATAGCGATTTGAACGTTAATCAAGTTCTAATAATTTTCTCAAATCAGCTACTTAAAAGTCTAAAAACTATAGCAATACCATAATCATAAAATTGTTCTGTTTTATAATATAAAATGAAATTGTCAATCGTGTCGAACGAGCATGTAAATATTACGCTTGAGCATATTTACGCGTGTCGGGTTACTCGATTTGCTAATTTAATAACAAATCATAATGATCATCGAGGCCTTAGACCCACGGAAAATCGCGCGTATACACGTAATTAGCAAAATTTCATTTACAAGCGTATAATATAAACACGCGTGTGGAAACACGGCTTTTACAAGCAACGGCAGAAATCTATTTAGTATACGCGTGAATTATTATATACAAGTGAAAGCTGCTGCGAGAGTCGAAGTTTTAATTGACTATAAGAGACTATAAGCTGAGAAGATACACGGGTCTATACGAGTGCGTATAGATTCTCCAGGACTCGTAATCATGAATGAAACGCACGCTTATAAGCTGTACACTTGCCTTTTCACTCGGTTAATAAGACGAAAAGGCGAGGAAATGAAAAAAAAAGGAAATGAATAAAAATGCAGGCCCAGAAATGCATATTATAAGTATATAGGCAAGAGCGAGGCTCACCTATAATACGTGCGCGTAGTGCTTAATGAGGGATTGACTTTCGAAATTGCGCCAAACGCCTACTCGCGTACATATACATACGATGTTGCGCGAGCTTTAAAGCATTTTTGAGAACCGATCCGCTCAACCTATTGTATGTTTGTGTGCGTTTACTTTCGGGCGAGACGAGACGCTGAACAAGTTGTGCAATTTTCTTTGTGCTCGCGCGCGCCTCGGAGCTGCCACTTCCCCCAATTATAAATTGCAATTCGGTAAATAAAAAAAAATAAATAAAATAAAATAAAAAATTACAACACGTTACACGCACGCCTGACTCGGTAATGTAGTTATATTCAAATTTGCCGTTGCGACTAAACACATCCTTACTCGAGCATGCGCTATTGTATACGCTGAGCGAGGCTAAGCTTAACTATATGAGTATATTTTTCGCTCGAAACAGCGTTATTTTACAGTATTTCATAGCAAAAAAAATAAAAAGATTCGAAGAAGCATTATCTACACGAGGTTGACCAAGTACCGTAGCCGCGAGAGACGCAAGCGCGTATAAATTCAGCATCGAATGCATTTCTCGATCCTCTCTCGGCTGCCAATAAACGTCAGCTCGGCTGGCAGTGGACGATAATAATTATCGGTCGTCCGCGGTGCCGCCGCTCGGCTGCGCACATTATGCGCGATCTTCGAGGGATGTGCTGCTTAGGCAGAGGCTTTTCAAGCAGGTGTTATACAAAGTGAGAGGCCTCCTCGAGACGGCGACGAGACGTTGACTGCGTCGTATTTATAGATATACGCACGCCGGCTGATTTGTGCCGAGAGATAGGGACGACGGACGATGGAAAGTTGCAGCTAAACGAAATTGATTTCTAGTAATGTGCGTACTTCTCTCTGACTCTCGTTGCTATGCTGCGAGTGTGCGTCGAAGGTAAGCTCGCACTCAACGCAAAGGATTGCGATCTTACCAATATGAGTACGTAAATTGACGCGCCGCGATTGATGTGCTATAATAAAAGCTAATATTAAGCAGATATGCAAGCGCGTGGAGCCTAAAATTAAATGTATTTTGCGTAACGAATATTTTCTATAAGCAGTGTCACATTACGCTACCATATCCGCGCTAACACTAGCACTCGATACGTACTTCGCACCGAGGCTTTCTAACTTTCTTCGTGTACCTCTTGGGTTCGTAAGTTCGTACCAGAGAAACATCGAAATATCCTACACGAGCTCGAGCGAGCGAGAAGAGCAAAAATTGTTTCTCAAGCGTCAGATGGTATCAGCTTACGCGTGCAGCGTACGCGTGCGGGTGGCTGCAGCAGCCCGTGCCGAAAGCTCTCTTGGCGCGCGTCGATCGGACATTTTTTTCTTTTTTTTTTTTCAATATGTTTCACAGGTAGCTCTCAATCGCCTCGAGACACGAGTGTGCGGTATCCTGCGTATATACCGGCGATTAATTTATTTCCACGCGCCAGCGTCGTGAAGTGTACGGAGTATCGCGTTTCGCGCGCGCTTTTTCGATCGCGATTTATTATTGCGCTTAATATTCGCGCCTTATTTTACGCTCCTCCTTTCATCCATACTCAATTCGCGCGCGGTTCACGTGGTTGGCGGTATTTTTCCTTCTTCGCTGTACTAATGTATGCGAATGTATCTTCATTGAAAGTAATTTTCGAACGCGACTTCCGGAAGATTATTACGTCTCTCTTTCTCTCTTTATCGCGCGATCCAGAGATGGGTAGTGTTCGATTGAGTCGCGCCGCGATTCAAACGATTAGAAGAGGAATATTATAATTTGGCACGTGCCTATTTATGCATAAAACGAGAAATTCCCTACGTTTCGGCTTATAATCGCATTTAACGAATCAATGGACGATGTTCAGTCGTGCGCAGTGCGCAATGTCGGCTATAAGCACTTATGCAACTATATAGACGCAATAGGACCCTTTCGCCTCGGATGCAAGTTAATATTGCTGATCGCCAAAGCTGCCTCGTCGAATTCGTCGATCATTTTCAAGTGACATTATAATTCAAGCGCAGCAGCAACGACTTCTAATAATTAATCGAGTCGTTTCGTTCGCTGTATTCGTCTGCTGCAATATATCGACCGATCGCGCAAAAGAGATGCTATATGCGCATGCATAGCAGCTCGATTCTCACAACCCAATGCTAAAGTAATACAATTCCGATTAATCGATCGTCGCTCGAAACGTAACACGTGCCTTTTATTATAACGTTATGATTTGCGCGATGACGAAACAGATGATCCACGAAACTTTTTCCATGTATCGTATGACATGTCTGCTTGCATCGCTGGGTCGGACGGCGATACAGGTATACGTGCGCGCGTGGAATGAAAAAATGCATACGCGCGGCTACTTTATAGCACATTGGCTCGTGAAAATCGAGCCATTGTTTTGAGACGTCGAATATATATATGTAGGAAAAGAAACACAGACAGAAGGACTAATAATCGTGGCCTCCCGTACGTACACGTTTATATAGATATATATTTTATATATATCGTCGAAACAATGCATCATTGGCAGACTTGAGTTCGCTCAAGTGTGAGTGTTTATGCGTGCCCACTCGACTTTGCGTTTTGACGAGTACGAGTAAGCACACACGTATGTATGAGTATTCTCGTTACAAATTAATTCGACTGTTTGTAAACTATTAGAGCAATATCGCGTGCGTGCAGACGCGTATAATATGAGCATTGTTGCGTGTGAATCGCCGATTTACCGGCAGCTTTAATTTTATTATACACGCGTTGTTATACGTGAACGTATTTCGCGTGCTTTGAATTCGTTGACGAAAATAGAGTTTGGAAATTTTTTCATCGATCGCTCTAATGCCGACGCCGATCGATCGAACGAATGTTAATAATAATTGAAACGAGCCGGGGCGTAAGTTCTGAGAACTAACCTGGAAATTATATCTATACTAGCGCGAACGATGAGTAATTCGCTACTGCAAGCGACGGAGCTGCAGAAGAAAACTACACGCGTATGCCCAGCAAAAGCATCGATCGTAATTTTATATTGCAGAGTAATATATATATAGAGAGAATTGCATTAAGCGATTGTCGCAGCCGATCGAGCTCGAGCTGCAAATAGCCAATGCGCGGCGATATTATAATAAGCACTTAGCGAACGTCGCGACGACGACACTATCACGCATAGCAGTGTATACATGGCACGCCGCTAAAATGTCGTCATTATTGCTTTAATACATTTGAATAATATTTCTTGACTTTCCTCTCTGCCTCTCTATCCGAGTTACGCGTTATATATGCATGCGCGATTGCCATTTCAGATTTATGTATTATTACACGAGCATCGCAGGAGAACAATTACCGCGTACCACGCGTACACGAGTGTATTTTTCTCTTTTTGTTGTTTCTTTTTCGTTTCAGCAAATTTACAGCTCGATCGCTCGGATTTTCGTTTTGATTATTTTTGTTTTACATAATAAGTGCTCGATTCTGAAGGTGATTCTGTTATTTTTTGATAATTAATTTCGATAGCCTCCTCGACCTTAATGATGAAATTAGGCCGAAAACAACGAACTTATGTATGGTTCCGAAACAACGGCAAGAATTATAATTTCACGAATAAACACGACGGAGGCTCCGTATTATAATTGCACTGTATATGTGCTACCGTGAAGAACCTTGAGATGCGAGTTTACATATACCTTTTTTTCTGTTTAACCAAGCGTATTAACTACGACTCGATTCAGTTTATATCGCGCGCAGTATTATCCGTCTCAAAGCATCGAAAGAGTCATCCTTTTCGAATATCACGATACGCCGTGGCAGAGTCGAAGAGCACAAGAGAAGAAGAAAAGACAACTTAGACAGAAAAAAACTGACACTACGAGAAATGTATAAAGCTATCGCTATTAAATAATACGGCTATATGTATAGCGTCGTATAGTTTATATCTAACGACGCGTATATGTACGTGTAGTGTCAGCCGAGGCAATTTTAACGGGGTAACGCTGCTGATTAAACTTGTAAATATAATACCGAGAGCTCGGCTGCGGCACACTCACTCGCACACAGATAGAGAGCAACCAACTTGCCTTATACTTTATATATTATGAGGCCGGAAGTGACGACCCGCGCGCTCACCTTTGCACTACTAAAGCGCGACGCGCTCCGACGAACAGCGGCGTCCGTAAAGCAGCAGCAACTCCGCCAGAGCTGTGTGCCATATAACCAGAGCCCCGAAACATCCGACGACGCGTAAGTTAATCATTTGCATTTTTCCAGATTTTATTTTTCTTACTTCTTTCTTTACTTTATTTTCCTTCCTTTTTTCGTCTTCAGCCATGTACTTGATATCGCAGAGGAATAAGTATATTGCTGCAACGAGACAGCAGCAGCTGATGACGATGATGATATCGTGTATTATGCGTTCCGTAAAATACGTATTTTACTTTGAACCATCGCAGTGCAGTAATCCCTTTGTGATGTTATGCTACCGCTGTTGTGCGCACTTGTGTCGCAAGACTCGATGTATGCTGTATATAAAGCGTGGCCCGATTTCAAAAACGACTCGCTGTCAACAATTTCACACTCGCTGATTTTTGGATCGTTTTGAGGCATTTTGCGAAGCGCAATTATTATATGAGCTGCCAATGCCGTGGTAATGCTGCTTTTTTTGGTAATTAAAAAAACCTCAAGTCCAAATTGACTCGAGAGGACGCACATTTTTTGCCGCAACATTCTTACGAGTACAACGAGTCACTGCTTGCATCGCACCGAAGAAGCACAATTGAAACGAGACGGAATAACGTCTTTCGATCATAGAAAAATCATGGCGCGAAATCACCGGCTTACGGAAAAACTATATTAGCTCTCCTAGAGGCCACTTCCGCTGCCTAGATCGAAACTTACAACGCGATTCCTCCTTCTCGACTCGCCGACGAGCGAGCGAGAGAGAGCGAGATCGCTAGCCTGCGGTTTTGAATTTCAATGATTTTTTCCAAGTTGCGCCCGCGCAAGCGATAATAATCGCTAGACACTTATACGGCTCTATGGCTAACGGAAGAGAGTCAACCGTAGAGCAAAAATGTCTTCTAATATAGCCCGCGCGCAGAGAGAACTAACGCTTTTGAGCTAATGAGAATTTTTACCTTTGCGCGCTTACGGCGATATTATGCAATAGTTTTGCTCCTATAGGAAGAAAGAAAGAAAGGAAAAAAAGTTATGGCTTACTGTAAAAAAGCTCGAGTGCCTCAAAGCGCAATAGAGAAAGAGAGAAAAGATTTCAGCCACGCGCAACAAGTGTTAATGCGCGCGCGATTCGATCGGTCGGTCTAAACACAATACGAAAAAAAAAGAAGAAAACAATTAAGATCACACGATCGAAATCCAATCGAGTAAACTGCCACTCTCAATTTTAGCGCCATTGTCTGGCTACACAACCACACATCTTTATTATTATTCGCACACACACCCATAGTACTGTGCCCGTAAACGTGCGTACAAGCTTGGTAGAAATGTGCACGATTTTTTTGGATAAATTATTGTATGCACAGATTAACAAACGATTATCACCTAATTAGAGCATAAATCTTCGTGCGAAAATCGATCGTACAATTCTTATATTATTATGATAGTTAACTTATTTTCTAATAAAAGGCGATTTATTAACGCTGCACAAAGCGGCTTATCAAATTGATACGGGTTTATATTAAGCTTCGTGAGTAATGCTAACTGCTGCACGAACACTGCCTTTGCCGCTGCGATACGAAATAAAAGTCCCCGCCGCTGATTCATTTAGGCAGCGATTGCGGGGTGCTGCCGAAGAACATACACGCTTATAGATCATAGCTTTCATTACTCGCGTCCTGAAGCTTTGATTAAGTGTGATTAGTCGGATAATTCATTGCTAATATATATACGCAGCGGCTGGATACATCACGCACACATATAACGCCGATTCTTCACTGGATGCAGCGTCGATAATGTGTCATAGATTATCAAAGGATATCGAATGTGTCGCGCGCAGAGCTCGTGCGTTAACTTTCTGCAGCGATATTGAAAGAAGTCGAGATCTGGACATAGTTTGCTACTCTATCTCTCTCTCTCTCTTTCGCGAGCGTGCGGGACATGAATCTTTTCTTTTGCCTCTCTTTCTCTCTTTTACTCGCTAACCGCCGTCCTTTCCTGAAACGAGAAAGGACACTTCTGCAGAAATACGTATAAAAGACGAGGAAAAAAGGAGGAGAGAAATGCCCCGCACGAGCACGACGAAGAGGACAACGACGACAACGAAGACGACGACGACGACGACATAATATAATACCCATAACACATAAGCGTTATATAAATCATCTCACCCCTTTTTGCGCTAAAAGCGCCGTGGAGCGCCCAGTAGAAGTAGCTACCTATCCTAGACTCGGCCGCCGAGAGGCTACTACCTGCCGGGCGTTTCTTGGAACGAGCTCTGGAGCCGCTGCTGCAGCGATCCTCTCTCATCAATCATTCGGGTCACGAAGACTCGTGACTACTATGCAGCTTCGACACGATCTTCGGCCCCTCTCTCTCGCTCTTTCTCTAGCAGAGGATCCCTTTTTGCGCTTCCGGCGCTACTATATAGCCACTGTGAGCTGCACTGCACTCCGAGGCGCACAAATATATAAAACTCTACCGGTCGAAGGTAACTTACGATAAATATGTGTAGCGTAATAATACGCGAACGTTTGAGGGAGAGAGAAGAGGGAAAAAATAGTTTATAGATATGTTATTTTGACCGCAGATGTAGGTGCACATGCGGGATCGCGAATAGCTTTTTCTTTTGTAAATATCTGCTGCTGCTCCTGTATATCGATGTTACATTCATATCAGCTATATAATGTTTTGTAAGCATATCGCGACACCAGTGTGTGTGTGTATATGTGTGTTTGGTCGCGACGTCGATATCGATCGATTCCGACGATTTCGTTCGATCGAGCAGTGAGTCGAGAGCAGAGAGAGGGAGAAAAAAGAGTTTATCAAACGCGTATATTTAAGAAAGCAAAAGAGTAGAAACATTAGCGTTCGCGGAAAATGCATGAGACTCGTCGTATATACATCTAGAACGCGATACGTGTAGCACATACACCTGCACGACTCGGCTGCGACTCTACCGACGAGCGTATTGCATAAATTTTTGAAAAAAATAAAATCGCAACGCGTACAGATGCTAATCGCGAATATTGTACGCGTCAAGAAAGCCTCTTGGAATAGACTTGATAAATACTTCCGCGTAAATTCCACGTATCTGGTAATTCTGAGGCTGCCTGAGCTTTTTCGAAACGCCTGGCACACGAGCACGCGTCAAATGCATGTGCCTAAGATCGGTGTAACATAAATATGGGGATACACCTAAAAGCCACTTACTTATGCGAAACGATGCGCGCGACAATATAATCTAATGGTAATAGCGTTATTATTATAATTGACCATTTTTTTTAATTTCCTTCGTTCCTTTTTTTTCATTTTATTATTTTTTTCTTTATTTCGTCCTCCAAATTAATTCATCGCAATTGTGGAACTCAAAGAGCACATAAATATATAGCAGCTTTATACGTACATATCGCCTCGTATTAACCGAGAGTTTATCTTAATCACACCTCCTGCGTATAATTACGGTCACGCGCAAACACAATATAATGATTGCAGTGCTCGCACTCGGACGCTTTTTTTTGCACGCTGCGCCGAACTTAAAGCGCGCAGGACATAATCGTGAAATAATAAAAAAAAATTGTTTTATGCGCGTTAAAAAAACTGTCGTCACCGTGGAGGTACAATTAATTTGACGAGATAAGAATTTTGCGGGAGGCTCGAGTTCGCGTACAGATAGGATCAATCCTATTTAAGCCTATCCAGGACAATTCACGCTTTTTCTTCTTCTTTTTATTCGCTCTAATATATACAAGTATAACGTTCATTAGAAAGAAGTAGGTTAAAATGACTCGGATTTTCGTTAAAAATTCATTCGAAAAACAACGACGGCGATCGTTAAGGACAGCTCCTATGTATACGGCCGCGTATTTAAGCGAGCAAAACAGCAGCAGTAGCAAGAGCGGAAACGATGGACATTCGGTTCGGCGTGGCGTCGGCGGCAGCGACGGCCGTGAGTCGACGTTACCGATCCGAGCGTGACCGAGCGCGAAGAGCCTCGCATTATACACAGATATAATGTAAGACGAGTGGCGTTTATACGTGAACTTTTCGCTTCTATATTTTTTCGTCTCTCACCCTGGACACTTTTTTTGTTCGTATCGAACGCGTCACTCGTAATAAATGTTTTTGTTACAATAAATCGAGCACGTAATCGGGTACGAGGATGCGATAATAGTGGTGCGTCAAAGTCACAACCTCAAAGACACTGACGGATGGAGAAATCAGAAATGAGAATCGGGCGTGGTGAGATATTTATATTAAATACACTGTGCGCACGCAAAGGTTTTTTATCAGTTCTTTCACGGTGACTTTGTTCAGCCTTGCGTAACATCGCGAACTATAGCTTGTTAAATTTTTTCATTAGAGTTACATATCTATAGTAAGTGTAGCAGCGAGGTAGCGTCATCTTTGTCATCGGATGTATCGGCGTGTTCGCGTCTTGTAAATGTGTAGCTATCCAGAAATAGAAAGGATTTTGTACGCGATCCATAAAAATGTCTAAGCTCGCTGGTTTTCAGTCATAGAACATCGTTATAACAATGTTTGTTATAAAGTAAATTATTAATATTACCATATTCAATACCTGAAAACCGCCATAGTTTGACTTTGTACAACTTTTTCCAGTGAACATAGCAATTTTCACCATGTTCTCCGGGTACTTACATCGCCGAGTTCTTTTAAAATACTGTTAAACTCGCACGCGGCTATGCTCCGTTTGCGCGAAAAGTGTGCACTTGAAAAATCATACATCCAACAGGACGTGTTAAAGCGTCATAATTGCGGCTTGTCCAACTCGAAAAGATGTATATGCGTTGCCGATTTTCAAAACGGTAATTAAAATTCGGTGCTTGTAAATTAACGCATCGCACTTATGTAAAAACAAAAGATGAGTCTGCAAATTGTAGCTTTTTATATGCAGGTCAACCGTGACAGCCATGCACGGTCCATCACATCACTCTTACCAAACGAATATGTACTGGTAGGCATCGTCTTCATTTTCATCCTCGTCGTATACGGCTCTTTTACACGAATAAATTTCTTACATTTTTTACGAAAAAATGACGGAAAATTTTCCGAGAAAAGAAGCAAAAAATCATGCCGTTAATTCAAGACACACACGCAGCACACACGCATCGCGATATATAATATGCGAAAGGTTAAAGGAGTGATCGGTCCCGCGTGCCTCGCTCGTTGTCGATCGGCGCATATACCCACATGTATAGCTTATATACATTTCACCACGCCTCATTGTAATTTGTGCCCAGCGGGCGCCTGCCTTTGCCGTTTTTTTTCTTCCTCGTCTTTTTCGATCGCGACTATCTATAAATTGTACATGTGTGTATATATGTGCTCATCCTAATAACAGGATGACGAGCTCGTACATGTATATAAAGTCGGGCTGGTGTATGTATAAGCCTCGTTTATTAACACGAGGATATAATGTAATACAATTTTCGCCGCTTTCCGGAAGATAAGCATTGGCTGTTTGCTTTAGCTCGGGCGACGCCGCAAGGCCCTCCGAAGCGACCTCAGCTCTTCTCCTCCTTCTCCTTAGCAGTGTATAGTCATCATAATCATCGCCATCATCATCATCAACGTCGTCGTCGTCGTCGTCGTCGTCATCGCGATTTGGATTATTGATTTTTGTCTCAAGCCTCGTGGAATTTACAAGGTGATAAGCCGTTTCCATATACACACACCAAGCGTGTGTACAAGTACGTATTTTTCGTCTCCTCTTCTTCTTTTTTTTTTGTCTTTTGACTTCCTCTCTCCTTGCTCGCGCGCGTGCGAGCTCTATAGCAGCGATGATATAATGAGGATGATTATGATGATCGTTTTCGCGACTCGATCGCCAACAGCTAAACGTGCGCCTGTGCCAAGAACTGTGATTTCGCCTGTATTATTTGTCTTTCGCGTTTATTGAAAATGTGCGGAAATTGCCAAAGTGTAGCTTACTTCGCCAGAGCTCGTCTGCGCCTCTGGCAGCTGACACAAGCGATCGTGCAGTGCAGCGCATTTTCTTGTGCACCCTGCGTGTGAGCTTCGACACATACGCGCGCATTTAGACAGAAGAGGACGTTGTTTACGAGAGACGAGAATACGCGAAGGATAATTTTTATTTCCTCGGTAATGATTTTGGAGCATTTTATGAAAAAAGTATACGTTTTCATATTTTAGGAAAAATTGATTTAACCCTTGCAATAAAAAAAAACAAAGAGACGACAAATAAAACAAGGTCGAGCATCGTTAGCAAGACTGCACGGGGATCATTTATCTATCTTCAAAAATATTATATGCAACTGTTTCCGTTTACAACACCCGTTAGCGGATAATCGAAGTGTCAGATGAACATATAATTTTTCAACCGAATTAGTCCATGTATTTCTCTCTTGACAATAAAGATAATGAACCGTGTGAATGATTTCCTCTATCGCAGTACAAAAAGGCGATTAAATCATCGATGTAGCCCCCGATCGGTAGCGCACCTATAATGTTGTATCGCAAGTCGCCTCGATCATTTGCGCTCGCGCAAATGCGATGCGCGAGAGAGGATTTATCAGGCAAAAAAGCGCGTACCTCAATAATATTTACGTGGCATTTGCAACAGCCGCTTTGAGAGCTACTGGAAAATGTTGCTACTGCCGCTCGTTGCATAGTAGCCGCGAGAAAGGGAAGAAAAAAGAAGGAGGAGGAGCGAATACGCGATTCGTCGGATTCGCAAATGTAACGAGTGAGTACGCGAATGTGTGCTATATGTACGAATGCAGTGTAAACGTATATATATACATCGTAACTTCAAGTCCCACCGCGACGTTTTTCCGCAATCTCTGCGGTATACGTACGCGCGGCACATTTACTGCAATTGCGCGGCGCCTCGAGAATGCGCGCATATTATACGAGCTCTCGAGCGCGGCCCGTACATCTCGACAGCTATTGCGGTGTATATATACGTGTACACGGCTTCTGTGCGGAGCTCCGCTGATGTACGTGTCGACACGCGTTTCATTAAGCGAATACGCGTATAAAAGGCCTGGATCTAACTAGCAGCTCAGGATGATTTTGCGATCTCTCGATCGTCGTTATACTAAAGAAAAAAATAAAATAAAATAATCGTTCGATCGAATCGATTGTCCGAATGATTATTATGATCGTTAAATGGGAGAAAATATAAAAGAGCTCGCCGCATTCGGGGAGCGCGCGGGGCGCAAATTTCCGAGCATCGGCCGCGATATCGGCATAAGATCTCGGCACGGCGCGGCTTCGTGTATATACCTCTCGCTCTCCGCAGGTTTATATAGCTCCCCCTTTTTTATCGCGCACACACACATACGCGCACTCGTGGACCTAAAAGGTCGTTGTTTCTCTAAATCTCCGAAATCTTAAGAATACCATCAGAGGGCAGCCACTGCACTTCTGTATAGTACAAAGCAAAACAAAAATGAACGAAAAAAAGGAAAAGAGAAATGAAGATTCAACATGGCCAAAAGACTCACGTGTAATGCGAATAGGATGGACTAGGTTGATCGATGTGCTGCTGTTGCTGCTGCTGCTGCTGCTGCTGCTGCAGTCCGGGTGTGTGAGTCTGTTCGCGGGCCGGCGACGAGGCCGCCGCTGCTGCCGCTTGTTGCTGCTGTGCGCTCGTGACGCCGCCGGCGTGATGGTAGCGCTGGCACATTTCGGCCAGATTCCAGCCATGGGCGTCCATATAGGCCCCCCAGGACACGGCGCTCGACGATATCGCAACACACGTTTTTAGTCCGTATTGATGCTCTCTCACGATTTCGAGCACGCGCTGCTCTCCTCGTCTGCTGTACTATACGAGTTTACGCGTGTACTCGTGTTCTGCGTTGAAACGATGAATAATCTCTCAGCTTCTTCTTCGTCTTCTTATTACTATGGCCCGATCGGGAGATACGGCTGAATTAACATCGGCTCCGTCGTCGTCGTCGGCCTCGTTGTGGCTCGATAATGGCATATAGGCCCGATGAGGATCGACTCGTCGTCGTCGTACGTTTCTGCTTCTAGAGCTAATCGGTGGTCGGGCCGAGCAGCGACGTCCATTACCCGATCATCCGCACTCGCCGCACCCGCAAATTCATTCGAGTCCCTGTGACAACAATCAACGAAACATCTTTTATGAGACACAATTATTTCTCTCTCATATGAAACTACACACATTGGCATTCATATATATTCGGATATAGTCGCCCGAGCATCAAGTGCATATCGATATATAAGTGGCAGCTAAAGCTCGCAAGCGTACAAGTGCACAGTTGGTTTGCATTAGGCGACGATATCTGCCGGCTAAATGCCACTCGCACAGACACAGGCACACAAATACGTGCATAGGTAAAGGTATAGACACGATGCACGTATAATACAGTCCGTTTGGAAGATAGCGATCGTGCCAGAGCAGTTATACTCGTTTTCTTTCACGGTAGCTTGTATGTATATAGGCATACATAGGTCGTCGCGCAGCGTGTGCACAGTCGCAAGCCGAACTTATGCATACACGGCTTCGCATAGCAGCAGCATTTAAACTTATACTAATGCCAGAGCCACGCTTTTGTTTCATTCACGATTTGCGCGGCAGCAGCAGAAGCAGAGGGAGAGACACGAGTTTTAAGAGGAGCAACAAAAAACGCTCATGGAGGGACGCTTCTAGGCTCTCTCTCTCTCTCTCTCCTTCTCGATGCGCGCGATTAAAAAGATAATATCGAATATATGTATAAAAGTCACTGCGAGCTTCCGAAGCGATTTCTTGCGCGGCCCATAAGACGACGTTCGTACATGTGTTCGCTTATATACGTCCTAGCTACTGCAGTAAAATATTTTCCTAAACGATATTGATGCACCGCTGCACAAAAGCTCAACCTCGATCGAGCGCGAGCGTATGCCGATCTCACGCGCGAAGCAATAATAAACCTTTTATCGGTTCGTCGATATGCTTGCTGCGAAGATTATGGTATAATTTAATAACTTTCCCGATTCCAGCTGAGAAATTATTCTCTGGCACATTTTATGTATAAATGTATAATCTCGTACGAGCTCGTAACTAAATCTATATCGCATCTAATTGGCCACGCTCCTCTGTATGTGTGTCTATACTGTAAAAGTAAACGGCTGCTGCTTATCAAATTCACCATCTTATTTGTGCACGCGGGCCTCTTGAGCTAACTCTCTCGCTCTCGGAGCTAACACAATTTGCGCATATTACGAAACGGAAACGATCGATTGACCGCCCGGCCTTTTCTCTCTCTTTCTCTTTCTTTGCGGAGCTCGATCGGCAGTTTATATACAAAATACTTCGTCATAGTTGAGCCAAAGAGAAAAGAGAGAAGGAGAGAGAGATGCAACGCGTACGCGCAAGCAAGTAGGTATGGTATTTTACCGAATCGCTCCGATCTTCGCTTCTTTTTGAAGTTCATATACACACATGCGCGCGTCTAATGATCTCACTCGCACCTGTGCTGCGTGAGGCGCAAGAGGAAGCCTATGCGCTGATCGCCGAAGCCGAGGCTGAGCATCGGCTCGACTCGCTAGGTCCATACATCATCCCAACGGCGAATTTATCCCTAAGCAAGATCTGCTTATATTCTCTCACTAGTGTGTGTTTGCCTTTCGTGCCTATATATGTGGAGCCTTCGAATATATAAAAGAGGCAAGATTTATGATCGGAGAATCGATCGCTTCATGTGCGAGAGCGCGAGAGTAAGTGTATGGGATGCAGCACCTACGCTACGGAAATTCTGAAAAGCTCTTTCGACTGTTCTTAACGATGCATCGCGTCGACCGCGTTATTGTCCAAAAATGAAGAGCCAAATGCTTGTTCACTTGAACAAACAAAAACATGAAAATTATTATAATTCACGACCTCTAGGTCACATTTTCGTGGGTGTACAATCCCAAGATTGATTATTCAAACGGTATTACAATTTTTGTCCCACTTTTATATAATTACTCAAGAAAAATGTTGCTAGTATTTTTAAAGTTTCACATCAGTTAATTTTTAAAACTTCAAATTACATCTAATATAAAAAAATGGAGCAACTTTAAATAAAACAAAGTTTTTAGTACCTTTTGAAAAATGTCCGTTTAGAGTTAAAGTGAAAATGATTAGTCATTAGTTATACTTTAACTGTAAGCAAAAATACTTTAGTAAGGATACAATTTAACTTTGAATTAAGGGGGGAAAGGTACCTTAAACCTGAAATGTAAAAAAATTCATTAAAAAGTATGAAAAAAATTTTTTTGGTACTATACAGAGAATACTCTCTTTTTTTCACCCTTTTTCCAAAGTTTTTCACTCTGGAATATTGAAATTGAGGTCCCAGTCGCCATAGAATCCTCCTTGATGAACCAAGCCCACAGTCCTGAGTGGTACCCCTCTGTCGTAACATCCAGCTAAAACCGATGATTCAATCATGGTCATTGGGGTCTCATTTTGTTCATTAGATGTGTGGTTACAAACGCAAGCACTTTCAGATTTTTAAATTAGTTATACTCAATTTGCCAGA